>MVAM01000053.1:0-86401 GCA_014825675.1 Cystofilobasidium ferigula | reverse complement strand
TTTTGGTTTTATTATATGTAATTTTAGTTGGGTGTGGTCTCGCGGGTGGTGGCGGGGAGGGGGGAGGGTGTGGGGGGGGGGGGGGGGGGGGGGGGGATGTACCTTCATCTGCGACTCGGTGTAGTACTCGCAGCTCCAGTCGAAGAAGTTGCTCTTGAGCGGCAAGACGTCGTCCTTGACCCTGCGTGCCACCAAGCCGATGCCGAGGTCACTCGAACGGCCTCCGAAGGCCCCTCCAGCTTCTGCGCCCGCGTGTCTGCGGATGATGAGGCGCTCCATGTCCTCCTCGACGAGCGCGGCGATGACCTCGGCGGCGGTACACGGTGGGTAGGCGTGAGCTGAGTCGTCGTCCGTCTCCGATTCTGGATCTGGTGTCGGACGGAAGTAGCCGGACGAATGCAGCGAGTTGGCGCTCGGCGTGCCGGGCGTGAGAGGAGGCTCGGTGACCGAGCGCGGGTAGGGTGGGCGGTAATGGGCGATGTCGAATCCGTTGATAGGCGGGTGCGACTCGACGATCTCAACCGGCTCTGGCGGCGACTCTGGTGCGGGCGTGAGGTAGCCGGCGGCGTTCATCAGGCGCGCCGCGACCGAGTTCTGCCGGATGAGGCCGTGGTGGCGAGATTTGGGGGAGGCGGGCGCTTGAGACCGAGCGGGAGATTGAGGGGCAATGTCGGAGGTCGGGAAGGGGAACTCGGTCGCAGTGGAAGTTGTTGCAGACGGGGTTGTAGCATAGGAAGCTGTGGGCCTCGTCGACCGGAAGGTAGGAGACCGCGGACCCTTGAAGACGGGAGGGCGGACCTTCGTGCCTTCAGCTTGCATGAAGGCCGAGTCGAGGAGGAGAGCCGAGATGTAGTCGATGACCGTGCACGCCAGGGTGGCGACCTCGGCGTAGGGGTCGACCGAGAACTCGAGCAGCGCGGTGAAGACCGTGTTGCACGATGAGAGGATCATCTTGTCCTCTTCCATCTCGCCCTCGATTTCCTCGTCGCGCGGCATCGTCGCCCACTCGAGCAAGGCCTTGGAGACGAGGTCGTCCGGCCCGCCGTATTCGCGACCTTCTGCAGCCCGCAGGTGTTCCTCCCAGTAGCACCACGCCGCCGCGACAAACCAGCCACGCCACTCGCGGACGATGGCGGAGAGCATGATGACGAGTTCCTTGCGGACCATGGGGCTGGCGTCGCCGTACGCCGCAAGGACCGCCGACGTCGCAACGCCGATCTCAGTCCGCAGCTGGTCGCGTTCCGTGCGATTGAGCTGCACGCCTGACCCTCCGCCGCCCTTCGCGTTGGGATTCGATGAACCCGAGCAGCCGAAGAAGGTGCCGAGTGCGTACAGGACGGCGGCGCGGACCTCGACAGAGTTGTCGCGCAACATCTCGCACAGCTGGTTGGGTGCGTTGAGCTGCAGTCCCAGGTTCTTGGCGTCGTCGTTACCGTCCCAGAGCTGTGCGATGCAGAGCGGCGCCCACTGGCGCAGGAGGTAGTCTTCGTCGCGCATGCGGTGAAGGCATGCAGCACAAACGTCCGACGTCAGGCATGCCTGCTGGCCTGGTCGGAAGTCGCGGCAAAAGACGGCGAGGATGAAAGCGCACATGGCGCGATGCTCGCTTGCGTTGGGGATGAGCAGCGGCGCGGCATTGGCGGTATAGGGCGAGAGGATGGTCGAGAAGTAGGCGAAGCCGTTGTCCTTGAGCAGGTCGGCCTGGCACGAGCGGTCGACAGCGAGAATGCGAGACCAGATGAAGATAAGGACGGGTCGCAGCTCGACCGCGGGTGACTGGAGCAGGCGCTGGACGTAGGGGAAAATACCGATCTCGAGCGCTTGGTGGACAGCCCACGGACCGAGGTCGACGAACTTCGAGAGGAGAATAAGAGCGCGTAGGCGATGCGCCTGAGAGAGGAGGACCTGGAGGACGATGGGCAGCTGTTCCGGAGGGCGGCGCTCCTCCTGGACGAGCGCTACAGCTGGCAGGTCCTGATTGCCCATTGACATGGGCCGAGGGACGACACCGCTGTTGTGTAGCCAAACCTGAAGCGCCGTGAGGTGCTCGACGTAGAAGTTGGATGGCTTGTACTTGTACTGGAACGGCGGCAAGGTGGGGTCGCGCGCGGATGCCTCGGCGCGAAGGAGGTCGGGCAGCTGGGCAAGGCAAGCCTCGACGGTGAGGTCCCACGAGTCCCAGAGCGGGTGATTGTGCGTCGGCGGGAGAGGGGGTTCGGACCGCGGCGTGCAGTTGTACGTGCGCATAATGCGCTCGGCGAGTAGGAAGTTGCGAAAGAGAGCGGCGACGAGGAGGTCCTGACGGAAGAGACGACGGAACAGGTCCTTGGGAAAGATGAGCCACGCGATCGTGTCGGTGACCGAGGTAAAGATCCAGTTAAGCTCTCCAAGCGGCGTTCGCCGATCCTTGAGATCGCCCGGGATCTTCATCACCATGTCGATGGACACGCGCTGCCGCGGCGGCGCATTGGGTCCTCGCGGCTTGAGAGGGTCTTGCAGCGCGTAGTAGCGCAGCGCGATCTCGATTGGCGACGTGAGGCACGAGGTGAAGAGGTCGGCCGGGAGCTCCGGCGTCATAGGCAGGATCTCGTTGGCCGCGCAAGCTGCAAGCTGGATGCACTCGCGCATCGGCGCTGAAGGCGTGCCGTCGGCCGTCTGCGAGGACGAAGTGTGCTTACCCGTCTCCGTGTCGCGACGCTCGGCCCAACGGTTAAAGTTGTTGACGATGTTGCCCGCGTTCGAGCAGTCCCAGACGAAGATGCACGGACTGCAAGCAGTGAGAGGGGCAGGGTGAGCTTCAAGCCGCGGAGGTCCTCCGGGTGAGCTGCGCAAGACACACCTGCCGAGCCAGTCCTGCAAGTCATACAGACTGACGGGGATGTACTGTGTGTACGTCCGATTGAAGACCCAGATCTCACCGCTCGCGGTCGGCGCCGGCACCTAGATGGTCAGGGAGAGAGTGAGAGGTCAGCCAGCTGAGCGCATGCCAGGGCTGAAGAGCGAGCTCGAACTTACGCCATGGCCGTTGTAGTAGAAAAGGACTCGCTCGTCCTTGGCCGTCTTACGCAGTTGGTGGCAGAGCTTCTTCGTATCCTCGAAGGCCGGGTCGAGGTACTGAAGCATTGACATAGGAAGGTCAGTTGATGCCGCGGCGTCTGAGGTGAGCTGAAGGGCGTCTCACCAGCTTGTATCGGACCTTCTGTGATAGCGTCTCGAACTGCCGCTGGAGGTTCTTGCCAACCTCCTCGACTGTGCGACCAGCCACGCTTCGTCAAGGCCTGGAGCTCAGGCGGAAGGAAGGGAGCATGAGGCACGCACGAGCTTTCTCCGGCCGCATCGTTGACGGGTCGACCCAGCACTCGAGCTTCGCACACGGCTTCGTCTTGATGATGTCTGGCGGATCCGTTGCAATATTGAGGCAGATAACGAGCGCCGCGGCATGTGTCTTGAGCCTCGACTTGAGCCTCCAGTCGAGCGCAGGCTCGTCCGACGTCGCCGACTTGGGATTCCCGCCTGTGAGATGCCGCTTGGTTGTCCAGTGCGGCAGGACGAACGAGAGGGCGGCCTCCTCTTCGCCGAGGTCGTCCGGATCGGGCTGTCCGTCGTAGAGCTGGAGCGACATGCTAACGAGCCATGCGCCAGAGGGTAGGGAAGGGGAGGGAAAGGGGGGTCGGGGGATGGATGGGCGGTCGATCTCAGCCGCTGAGGGAAGGGAGGAGTCGTGCGGGCAGACGCTGTACGCATAACACCCCCACACTGACACGAGTTCGCATCCGCGCGCAGGACTACAAGCAAGATGCTACAAGTATTGTGATAGACGGGCGTGAGCGGTCGATGCAGGCTGTATAGAGAGGTCTAGGGTTCGAAACGGTGCGGTGTGTGTGCGCGCAGCGCAAGCGCGCGTTTGCTCGGAACGGCTAGGTAGACGTCCTCGCACGGCCAGCGAGCGAGAAGGTTCAGGGCTCGTAGAGCTGGGTTTTATTGCTGAGTATAAAAACAGACCATCCGCCAACGAGAAGGGTCAGTTCAGGTCGAAGGGCCGCACGATGAGGCGCAGCGCAACTCACAGCTGCCGTGAAACGCATCCTGCGACGAGATCTGAGCAGAGAACGAGATACGGCCACAGTGGAGGACTTCCTGGGTGCAATGGACAATGGCGCACCTCGTAGTCCTCGATGGCAAACGCAATCATAAGTTGCAGCTCCCCGGTGCGCGGGTCGCTGCACTCTTCAAATGTCGCCGTCGAGTCCCCTTAATCATGCTGGTCCCGCCCGTGTGCTGCAAGCAGCACGTCGAGGCGGTAAGTAGGGAATCTTTCATCATTCACTTTCAATTCAGGAGGGTAGAACCAGTAAGGGCAAGAAATTGCTCAGGGAAACAAAGCAAAGAGACCGACCTTCCCTAGTGACAACTTCGCCTTCGCCATGTCGGCTTGTACGCCGAAAGCTCCCATCCAACTCTTTTCCTTCCACGCCAAGCTGAGAGAGGGCAGCCGTCAACCGGGGGAACGAAGACCTTTGAAGTAGAGGTTGATCACTCACTTGTTGCCGTCGCACCTTAAAGGCGTACCTGCGATTGCGCTTAAGCAGTAGCCGTCACCCTGGGCTTCAGCGCGGGCGGCGGCACCATGAAGAACGCACTTCTTTGTAGATTTGCCCGAGATCGCGCGTGACGTTCGTCAGAATCTGCTTGCCGTTCTGATGCCGCACAATCTTGTACCTGCCCGACAAACCGGCACGTCGGGTCGAGGGCTCGCTCGAAACCCCTTTGACCGTCCCAAGCAGCGATAAAGAGGCGCGCGCATGGCAGAATGCAGCGATTCCAGGACGGATCAGCTGTGAGCACTCGTTGATCTCGCCCGGAGGAGAAAGTAAGATGGAGGAGGAGCATGCTCACCCGCCGAAGCTAGCCCGCCGGCACGAGGCTTGCCGATTGCCTTGCCGGCGGCCGCAAGTGTCTATCTTGAGCTTACAGCGATTCGAGTAAGAACAGAGTCACCAGCGCAGCGTCAGCCTGCCGTCGAGCTCACTTGCCGGAGGATCACGGTCAGAAGAGGAAGCAAGGCAATCTCGAGCCGGGCTCCCAAAGCGCATGAGTCCTGCTGCGCAGGGCTGGTCCACTTGCGCTCGACACCCCTGCAGGGGCAATGGCGATGAAGCAAGACTGGCAAAGCGAGGTAAAGTATGGGTATAGCGGCAGTACAAGCGAAAGAACGGAAAAGAAAAGGGAGAGGCGAGGGTCCTACAGGGCGTCTAAACGACGGCAAGATAAGGCGAGAAGGGATGGAGCAGCAGATGACGTTCAAGCGTCCGTCGAGATCGTTCAACGCTGGTAGCCCATCTTCTCACGCGCGTATCCGCTCTGTTGCGCGGAGGGTGCGCCGCTGCTCGTCCCTTGGTCCATCGCCGTGAGCTCGTACGACGGCGGCTCGTATGCGGGGCCTGCGTCGCGCGCCTGGGTCGGGACGGGCGTTTGCGCTGGCTGCTGGTGGTCCTGCGCGTTGTAGTACGACGTCGCCTCCGAAATGTGCTGCAGTCTGATGGGTTCGGGCTGATACACGCCCGGCTGCTGCGAGATATTGGACGAGGTGGGCTGGTACGCGTCGGGCGAGCGCGGAGCGTACCCGCCGTACGCCAAGTCATGCTGTGACTCCTGCGACTGGAGAGGCTGTTGCTGCTGTTGCTGCTGCTGCTGCTGCTGCTGCTGCTGCTGCTGTGACTGAGGCGGGGAGACGAAGCCGGACTGCATCGCGAGGCGCGGGTCGACGGGTGTTGCAGCGGGCGCGGCGCCGTACGGATGCTGCGAGGCGGACGAATTGTCCCAGGGCTGCTGCGGCGCGTAGCCGGACGTCTGCGTGAGCGGCTGGTCGTAGGGATTTGTGTAGGCGGACGGGTCGGCTTGGTAATCTGCAGTCCAGGCGCCCGCAAAGGTCGGTCAGCCGACGGCGGGCAAGCAGCGAAGGGAGCGGAAGGAGACGCACAGTTGGTGTCGTCGCGCATCGCCGGGAACCCGCCGGGGCTCTGCTGCCCAGATGCATAGTGGTCGCTCGGCCGCCTCAACAGCTCACCCGGTTGACCATAAGCGCCGACCCCACCTTGCTGCTGGCCGTACGCGTCAAGCCCGCGCCCGCCCGCGCCGACGCCCGCTCCGTACCCGCCCTGCGCGTAGTTGTCGTGACTGACGGTCGAACGGGGCGGGTACGCGCCGACCACGCTCGGATCTCCCGCATTAGCGCCAGGCGCGGTGTCGCGGTACGCCTGCGAGTGGGCGAGTGACGGGTCCTCGTCCTCGTCAAGCCACTGGTCCCGCCCCGCCGTCAAGGGCTGGCTCTCAGCCGCGTACGGCTGGAACCCAGGCAAGCCGTTGACACCGCCAGCGGCAGATCCAGCCACACCGCCAGCAGCAGTTAGCCGTTTGCGCTCCTCCTCGCTCCGGAACGCCTCCTGCCGCGCCTGCTGCGCATATTCGTCGTCGAAGTCTATCCGCTCGCCTCGTGCGCCACCGCGCGGGTGCCGAAGGCCGCGCGCACTGATGCACCGCCGGCCACAGCCGAAGAAGCAGCCCGAGAAGAGAAGGCACAGCCAGCCGGCGAGCGTGAGCCACACGGCAGCGCCAAGCGAGGCGGTCCCGCCGATCGAGCGAATCCGCGTTCGCGCAAGGAGGAAGAGGACGATGTCGAAAATCTGAGGTCATAGCAATGCACACAAAGGTCATCAGCGCATGCGCATGGGCAAAGATGGGCGCGAAATTGACGTACGAAGGCGATGCAGGCTGGACGAGCGAAGGATGTCGGTATGAGCGTCTGTGACCAACAAGAGAAGCAACCTCGCATGCAAGGTGCACGACGTGCCACAGAGAGAGACGTACCGACAGAGCCAGCGACACCAGCCATGCAGCTCGACAGACACGTCATGGCGAACTCCTGGCAATGGGCGATGAGGCCAAGGACGAAGGCCAGCTGCGCGGCGAGGAGAAGCAAGCAGGCAGGTCAGCCTCCATGCGCGTTTGACGGAGGTCTGAAGCTTGAGAACGTACCACAGAGATGCCGAGAGCTGGAAAGGCAAGCGGAGCAAGTCAGTAAGCTGCACTGAGCGATGGAGGGACGTAGGCGTGCCGCGCCGCCTCCGTCGCAAGCGACTGCGCGGCGCCTCGCTTGCACAACCTCGCCTCCCTGCCCAGCGGGATGGATGGACTGACCGACAATATGCAGCACAAGGACATAGGTGATCCACTTGCTGACGATGTTGGGGATGTTGACGACCGTGATGTTAAGGATCGCATCGAGGTCTGGCGGAAGCAGATCGATGTCAGGTTCAGCTCGCGCAGACAAGAGGGCAAGGGGGGTGACAGGGGAGAGGAGGGACGCACCCAGCTCGTAGCCTACTGAAGGCGAGGAACAAGTTCTTGTCCCGCTGACGGTAGCACAGTAGCCTGTATTCCAGCTTTTGGTTAGCCGTGTGCACTGATGTGCATGAAAGGGGAGGCAGGCAGGGCACACCGAGCGTGCCGAGCGTGAGGTCGCCGCCGAAGCCGTCGGTGCTGATGCTTGCTTTGAGGAAGTAGAGCTGCTTGATCAACGGCGTGCTGAACGACGCAAGCGCGAGACAGACGGCCGCGATGAAGCAGATGACCGTGCCCGGGGTTGCGGGCGCCATAGTCGAGAAGGCTGGGTGGGGAAGGGACGGGAAGGAGGCAAGGTGACGGTTGGCTGGGTCGCATGCATGGCCGCACGACGCGCTCAACTTGGCGCGTCTCCGATGGCCGGCCGCGCATGCATGGCTGTTCATCTGACGGTGCGCGTTGCCTCGCAAGGCCTGGATGAAACTGATGCAGTGAACCGGGATAGGATAGCTATCCCGCGGGGTATACAGTATTGCACAGCAGCACGCCTCGACCCCCCCTCGTCCAGCGCCGTCCCTGCATGCGGCGCATGCAACCATCTTCCTCCCCCTCCCCCTCCCCCTTCCATCCATCCAGCCTCTGCTGGACAAGAGATGAGCGTCCGGCAGAGCCTATGACGCCTCAGCCCAGGCCGCCCCATGGCCCGCGGATCCGCCGTGCGAGCTGGATATCCTTCTGCATAATCGTGACGCGCTTCGCGTGGATCGCACACAGATTTCTGCCGTGGACGAACGAGAGCGGTCAGCCAAGATCGACGTCCCCCGCTGAAGCGAGCGCAGCCGGTGCGATGGGGAAGATGGGCAGACGCACGCGTCTTCGAACAGGTGCACGAGATACGCCTCCGTCGCCTCCTGCAGCGCGAGCAGCGCCGAGCTCTGCCACCGCATCGACTCGCCGTCCTCCAGCGTCGAGAAGTCCATCGCGACCTCGCGAACCTGCCCACCCGTCAGGAGCAGTCAGTCAGCGCTCCCTTCGCTGCGTGATCGACAGCCCGAGAGGAGCACAGCGAGGCGAACGCACGACGCGCGAGAACGGCAGCTTGGCGATCAGCAGGTCCGTCGACCGCTGGTACTTGCGGATCTCGCGCAGCGCAACCGTCCCTGGCCGATAGCGATGTGGTTTCGTCGCTGACGGCGCGTGTCCGGGGAGAAGGGACGAGTGTCAGTTCGAGAGCCGCGTCGTGTTGACTGACGTTCCTGGCCTCCGCAGCCGCCCGCTTCCCCCTCCCTCCTGCGCGAGATTGAGCGTCAAGACGCACCTCTCCCCTTCCCCTTCCCCGGACCACCCTTGCTCGGTCCAGGCCCGACAGCAGCAGACGCGGCCTTGGTCGGTAGGCTCTTGCGCGGCGTCGTGTGCGTCGACTTGCGCCGCGAGGGCCCGGCCTGGGCGGTCGTGTTGGTTGCCATGCGCGGCGGCTGATGTGGCTGGCCAGAGCTGGCTGAATCCGGCGAAGCTGCTGCTGTTGCTGGTAGAGAGAGGAGAGTCTAGGGGAGGATGGATGCTACCCGGGAGGAAGGATAGAGCTTGGGCTGTAAGGGAGGGTTTGAAGGCGGTATAAGGGTCGTTGATGAGCTTGTATGATCTGGATTAGGGGAGGCGAGCGAGTTATATTGAGACCCCCGAATTACCCCCGATTCTCTCGATTTGATCCCAGTCGGGATTTCAGTCTCTCCTCCCTGCCCTCTGACCGCCATGTCGACGTCGGAGGACTACAAGAACGTCTCGGGCGGGTCGCTCAAGCTTAAGGGCGGCCTCAGCCTCAAGAAGTGCGCCCTCGGCTTACTACGACTGTGACTGAGAGGGCTCTTCGGGGCTGACACCGCTGCCTCCATCTCCTCCCCCCCTCTCCCCCTTCCCGGCGCGCAGGAAGAAGAAGAGCAAGTCGTCGTCCAAGCCAAAGGACGAGGCAACGGGCTCTGGCAGCGCGTCCGGGTCCGGCAGCGGCGGCGGCGGCAGCGGTGGTGGTGGGCGGCGCAAGACGGAAGCCGAGAAGCGGTTCGAGGAGATTCAGCGCGAGCGCGTGAGTCCCATCCTCCGTTTCCTCCTCCTGCCCATCGAATGCTCGGGAAGCTGACGTCGAAGACCGGCTCACAGCTCGCAGAAAGGATCGCAAAGACCGCGGGCCAGACGCACAAAGATAGAGTACAGCAGTTCAACGAGAAGCTCGAGGGCTTGTCCGAGTGCGTCCTATGCCCCCCCTTCCCCTTCCTCCGCTTCGCTGACGGCGTTTGGGGACACAGGCACCACGACATCCCTCGTGTTGGACCGGGATAACGACCGCCCAATCCTACCCGCCACTCTTGTCCCGCCTGTGCTTGTACCCGCCTCTCGCATGTCCTTCCGCCTCGCTCTCCCTCGCCAGCACCACTTGACGAAGGGCAGCATCACATCACACGCTCCACACCTTGACCGCCCCGTCGTCGCCCGCGCTCGCGAGGAGCGCCTGCCCCGGCGCAGGTACAGGCTCGCCGTTCCGGGCCGGCAGGAACGCGACGCTGTTGACCTCTGCGACGCCGTGCGCTTCCTCGAGCTCGTGTGTCAGAACGAGGTCGACCGAGGGTTCTGAGGAGGGGCGGTGGATCTGTTCACGCACGCACGAGCGAGCGCGTCGGAGAGGCTCAGCCAAGTCGGCGCCGGAAAGGCGTAAGAGGTGCAAGGGCACGCACGATCTCGAACACCCGGATGAACCCGTCCCCACCTGCGCTCGCCAGCCGGCCGAGAACCTCCTCCCCGTCCGCGCGCGATGTTGCGTCCGGTGATGGCGGAAGCCACGAAAGAGAGTAGATGGTGCGGCTATGCGCGCCGGGGAAGGAGGTGACGGTCCGCCAGGGCGACTCGACGTCGTTCCCTCTGCCGAACGGAAAGCTGCCAGCGTCAATCCTGTCTCTGAACAGGTGCTGATCGGAGAGGCCATAGACGGACCGTTGCTCCCAGAAGCGGATCTCGCCTTCATCGCCTGCGCTCGCCAACCACCGCCCTCTCCCTGGCTCGAACGCAAGCGCCCACACGGTCCCGCGGTGGCCCTTGAGCGTCTGGAACGGCTCCCAGTCCGACAGCGGCGCGTCGGACGACAGGTGGATCGTGTCGTCGTACGAGGCCGATGCGAGGATGTCGAGCGCCGGGTGGAAGGCGAGCGTCTTAACGTCTTGCGTGTGGTTGAGCATGACAGCCAGGCACTCGAAATCGGCGTCGGGTTGCACTGCGTAGCAAGCGGCTCCAGCGTGCGTGAGCCGACGAGGCTGCGCACAGGAACGGAGCAGGAGGAGGACGCACCCTCCCAGACCCAGACGCTCTTGTCCCTCGAGCAGCTTGCAAGCAAGCCGCCGCTCGCGCTCCAGGCGACCGCCTTGCACTCCGAGTCGTGCCCCTCGAGCGTGCTGACGCACTCCCACTCGCCGAGCGCGGACGCCGCCCCGGGCGACGGCGGCGTGCGCTCCCAGATGGAGACGGTCGAGTCGAACGAGGCGAGGGCGAGGGAAGAGCCTGAGGGGGAGAACTGGAGCTGCCTGACCGTCCGCGAGTGGCCTGAGCAGCACACATCCGCCAACGGCGTAAGCTCAATGCTCGGACAGGGAACTGGAGCGGAGGCAGCAAGCAGCGCACCCGTCGAGATGGACCCCTGGAACTCGAACCGCGCGTCCGCACCCGGCCGGTCGAACGCGAAGAGCCGAACAGTCTTGTCCGTTGAGCACGATGCGAGCAGGCGCTCGGACGGCGACCATGCGACGGCCCAGGCACGGTCGGAGTGACCTGAACAGAACAACGGTAACGAAAGGCGGCACAAGAGCCGGGGGCGTTCGGAGGTGAGCGTGTGCGTGCGCGCGCAGGGCTGAGCGGGACGGACCTGGCAGGGCTGCGACCAACGACAGCGGCGCAGGTGGCGTGGGTACCGAGACTTTGCTCTCGCCGTCGACGATCATGGTCGTGCGGGCGCCTGCGGGGCGGGACAAGGCGGGGCGGGGAGATGGGAGATGGGAGGAGAGAGAGAGAGGGAGAGCGAGCAGGGGATTACGTAAAGGAGGAGAGAGAGCGCGAGAGTAATTACGTAAAGAAGTAAAATTACGTAAAAGAGTAGGTGGCCCTCGGGTCGGGTGCGTACTCACGGAAAGCGCCACACCTGCATCTGCGGTTGGCGAGAATTTCGCCCGAGCGCTCAAAGGCAGCGCGACCGCCCCGCCGCCGACCATCGCCTTTTGAGAGGATGCCCGCCTCCCCGGCCGTCCGTCACGCCCCCAATGGCACCCCGTCCTCCGCCTCCCGCCTCCCGAACGGCAACCATCCCTCTCCGGCCGCGTCGACGCCTGCCTCGGCTAAGGGCGCCAGGCGCAAGCGCGACCTGATCAACGGCACGCCGTCCCATGGCCAACAGGTCAACGGCGTCTCGTCCCCTCTCGCCTCTTCTGGCAAGGCTGCTGCCGCGCCTGCTGTGAGCGCGCCGGTGGCTGTTTCCCTTCCTACCTCTGACGTCGGCGAGACGTCGACTTCAGCTTCAGCCGCCGCCGCCGCCGCCGCCGCCGTCGATGAGTGGGAGTACGAGGTCGTCGCCGGCAGCGCCGTGCCCAAGCAGGCTCCCGTCTTTACGCGCGATGCAAAGTCCGTCTTTCTTGTTGGCTGTCCGTGCCTCCCGCTGGGTCAAACTGACGGACCGCTCTTTTCAGCCACTTCATCCTGCCGCACCCGACCCAGATCCGCCTGCACTCTGCTTCAGACCTGTCGCCCCTCTCGACCATCACCTCCCCGCGCCTGCCAAACCACCACACGGCCGCCATCTCGGCCGTCGTCCTAAACCCGCTCAACGCTCTTCAGCTCGTGACGGCTTCGCTCGACGGCACGCTCAAGGTCTGGGACTACCTCGACGGCACCTGCCTCAGGACCATCGTCTGCCCCGGACCAGTCGAGCAGTTCGTCATCGGCGACAAGGGGGATGCGAAGGGTCGCTGGTGGGTCAGCGTGAGGGGTGAAGGCAAGGATAAGCGCAAGCGCCGCAAGGAGGGCAAGGACAGTGAGTCTCGAGTCTCACCCTTCAGCCCTCTCGACCCGACGTTGACCATACTGATTAATTATTTCCATCAGGCATCAAGGGTCACCAGGGTCCTCAGTCCACCATCTACGAGCTCGCCCTTCCGTCTGGTTCCGACGCCTCTTCTTCGTCCGCCCCGCGCCCGCACCACCGCATCGCGCGTATCAGGCACAGCACGGCCCTGATGCTGTCCCCCTCGGGCTCCTTCCTCGTTGCTCTCGCCGGCCAGAAGGCCTACGTCCTGCCGACGGCCAAGGACCGCATGTCCGAGGGTTTCACCAAGTTTGTCAGCCCCGACGTCCTGACGTGCGGCGCGATGCACCCGCGCGAAGACTGGTTCGTCTCCGGCGACGAGAAGGGTGTCGTCCGCCTCTGGTTCTGCCTCGGCGAGCTCGCAAGCTCGCGCAAGGGTCGCCAGGAGGACGCCATGCTCGTTGAGGATGATGCCGACGACGTCGACGATGCTTCCACCCCCGCTGCGTCCTCGGCATCGACGACGCAGAAGGCCTCGACCGCCACTGGCATCCGCACGACGCCGACGACGACATTCCATTGGCACTCACATGCTGTGTCGTCCATCGCTTTCACCGCCGCCGGCACATCAATCCTCTCCGGCGGCGAGGAGGCCGTCCTTGTGTCGTGGTCCGTCGCCAACGGCACCAAGACCTTCGTCCCCCGCGTCGGCGGCAAGATCGCCAGTGCCGTCGTCCGTCCGCCCGCCGAGGGTCGCGAGGAGGAGTGGTGGGTCGGTCTTGCCAACGGCGGCCTGCGCAGGCTCGGCGGCGACGGCCGTGGAGGGCGCAACGTTCTCGGCGGTTGGGAGTCGGCCAAGATCAAGCCGTCGCCGACGCCCGCTGCCAACCGGCCCTCGCCGCTCGCGTACCACAAGCAGACGCACTCGCTCCTTCTTCCGTCGGCCCACCCGTCCTCGCTCCAGCTCTACTCGCCGAAGCACCAGTCGGCCATCCTCGAGCTCGAGGTCGCGCCGAGCAACCGCGTCTCGCGCGCGGGCGACAAGGAGGTCGAGCCGGTCCGCGTTGAGCGCGCGGCGCTTGGCCAGGGTGCCGAGGACGCGTGGCTCGCGACGGCCGAGCGCAAGGAGGAGGACGAGGAAGAGGGTTGTGCCGAGAACAGGACCGTCAAGGTCTGGCGCTGGGATGCGCAGGCTCAGACGTACGTCCTTTTCACGTCATTCGTGCAGTTGACCCGAGGCTGACGCTGATCCTTCCCTCGCAGCTACACCCTCACGACCCGACTCGACGCCCCCCACCAGGCCGACATCACCTCGCTCGACTTCTCGCCCGTCCCCGTTCAGCTGCCGTCCAACGCCAATCCGGCACTGCTGCTCCTCTCCACCAGCCAGGATGGTGTCGCTCGTCTCTGGCGCGAGAAGCGCACCCGCTTCAAGTCTGGAAAAGTTGAAGGTGAGCACTTCCGCCTTCTCCATCCGCCACCTCTCGCAAGTGCGCGCGCGCTTGCGTCTGCCCGGCGCATGTCGGCGGACGCTTGCGTCAAGCGCATCATCTCAACAGGATGACAAAAATTTTCAAGCTCAACAGTCTTAATCCATCTATGTGGATCCACTCTTCTTCTTTATCTCTGATTCTCGCCCTGCCTTCCTTCTTTTCGCCTTGACGTACCTTGACTGCAGCACTGACGCCTTTCTCTCCTTGCGCTCGCTCTTGACGCCCGATTTCTGACCCGAAGGTACGCGTCGTTTCCTCTTTCCTTCCTACCCCTCCTCTCCCCTCCTTCAAATGATTACAAATCAATCTATCAAGCTCAACAGTCATAATCATCCGTGTTGACTACCTATACTTCTACATTGTCTGATCTCGCTCCCCCTTCCCGCCTTTCTTCCTTGACCTGCCCCTCGGATCGAACGCTTGCTGACCTTGCTTCCTCCTGCGCTGCACCAGGTACATCCTCTCAGGTTCCCTCACTCCTCCCACCTCCTCGCGCTCGCCCTCGACATGATTACAAATCAATCTATCAAGCTCAACAGTCATAATCACCTCTGTTGACTACCCATACTTCTACATTGTCTGATCTTCGACCACCGCACCTCCCTCCTCTTGCGCCCTGGATCTACTCGCGATGGTGACTGACGCTCTCTCTTCCCTCTCCCCGGTCGCCTGTTTTGCAACGAAAGGTACGCAGGTTTCTCTCGCTTCTCCTTCACCACCCACAACACCCCTCTTCGAAGTGACGATAAACCTATCTATCAAGCTCAACAGTCCTAATCACCTGTGTGGACTACCCATACTTCTACATTGTCTGATCTTTCTCCCCTCCGCGCTTCTCCTTGCTCCTCTCCCCTCGCCCTCTACTAAACTGTTGCTGACTATTCTGCTCCTTTTCGCACGCTTCGTTCGCTGCTGCCGCATCGGTAAACACCAGGTGAGCCTCCTTCTCTTGTCTTCTCTGAAGGGCATCGGCGGGCGTCGACGATGAAAACCAAACACATCCCTCCCTCGCCTGATCGTCTCGTGATGGCGCAGGGAGTTCCTCCCAATCATCTGTGTGGACTTCTTAGTTCTGCAATCCTGAGACGCCCGCCCTTGCTTCACCTCCTTCCCTTCGCCCCTCACTTGCTTACTGACTCTTCTGCCTTCGTTCTTCAGCTTCCTTCCAACCGCTCAGCTTGCTCTCGCACCGTGGTCAAGCCATCTACGCCTCGAGCTGGTCGCCCGACGCTTCGGTTCTCGCCCTCGCTCAGGGCTCGCTCGTGACCATCTGGGACCCGATCTCGTCCGTCCTCCGCGGCTCGCTCTCGTCCCCGGATGTCCCCAGCATCCGGACGGTTGCGTTCGCCGGTATCGGCGGTCGCTACGTCATCGGAGCTGGCGCTCGCAAGGGCGTCGCCGTCTGGGACCTCCTCGGCGGTGAGGTGGTCTGGTCCTCGCCCTCGGTCGCCACCGACCTCCTTGAGGTTGGCGGTGTGGACCTCTCGACGTTCACGACGGCGTCGGTCTCGACCCTTGCCGACGCTCCCTCGACGACCTTCTCAGTCTTCTCCCTGACCTCGGCCACGCCGCTGCGCGTGCGTCAGATCCCGCGCCGCATCCGGTCGACGGCCGCGTACCCCTCGGCGTCGTCTTCAGCCTCAGCGGACGCGCTCGCGCTCCTCGCCGTCGCTGAGAATTGGGACGTCCTCGTCGTCGGCGACGAGGCGGCCTCCGCGTTCGACGCGCTCTCGTTCGACAGCCCGCAGCACGTCGACCTTTCCGCTTCGGCGTCGACCGGGCCGAGCCTGTTCGACGAGATCTTCGGTGCCCAGGCCGGCCCATCCACCCCTTCCTTCGCAACGTCCTCGACGTCGGCCGTCGCATCCGCGCCGTCCGCGACCAGGAAGTGGACGAGCCTCGAGGAGATCTTCGACGCGCCCGCCCAGGTCCTTCCCGCCATGAGCACCGTCTTTGACGAGGTCCTCAGCCACGTCCTGACGAAGCGGTCGGCGGAGGACGACGACGAGCCCGAGGACGTAGACGAGGAGGACGGCATGGACGTTGATGAGCCTGTCGGCGAAGCGCAGCCCGTTGCGCGCGACTGGCAGGCAAGAGACGTGCCTGATCAAGAGGTCGACGACCTTGCCTCCTTCTTCAAGGACGTTCTGAGCAGTGCGTTCACCTTCTTTTGTCTGCTCCCTTGAGCTGAGGCCGATGCTGCTGTCCTCTGCAGCCTCTGCACCTCCACCATCCGCCCCGGCGACCGCCGCCTCTCGTCTTGTGAACAAGACGAACGGCTCGGCTGCCTCTACCCCGGCCAAGGCGACGCCCGTTAAGACCACGCGAGCCTCAGCCTTACGTAGCAACGCCTCGACGCCTGTCACCGCCAACGGCACGTCCACCTTCGAGGCCGACACGCCGCAGGGGTCGGGCAAGAAGCGCAAGTCGAAGGAGCAGTGATTCTTCCAGGCTGCCCTTCGTCGTGTGCTATGATATGTCCTGCACCTACCCTCGTGATCTGTCTTGCGAGCGCGCTGTCTCCCGTCCACGTCTTGAGTTTGTCGTTCTTTGGATCAGACGGAAAGCGTGCTTGGTCAGAGTTCGACGTGCCACAGCAACGTCCGCGTACCATTGCCTTCTACGACCGCGTTCTCGTCGCGGATGCCGGCGAGGTCGTCGAGATTGACATGCCGCTTGCGCTCTTCGACAAGGCGGGCTCGATCTTCCGCGGCAAGACGTTTCCCTCGCAATCCCCGTTCTCTTCGCCTGAGATGCTGATGACCCGTTTGCCTCTCCCTCTGTGACGCCAGTGTGCAACAAAACGGCGCTTTCGCGCGAGGACATGCTTCGCATCCTCGACGCCACGCTTTAGACGAGTGTTCCCGTCCCCAATCTCAGAATCAGGTTGTGTTGCTGAGGCTGTATCATGATCATCTAGTGCCTGCTGGCTTTTCGTCTGCGAGCTTCGACCTGGCGATGTCCATCGGGTTGACGCTGTCAGCGTACGCTGCCGGGCTGCGAGCGCCGCCCGTGCTATTTCCTCCGCCGCCGCTCATCAGAAGGACGTCGTCGTCGTCTTCGGGAGCGAAGTGCGAGTTGCTGAAGATCGGGCGCGATGACCCGCGACGGCGGATGAAAGCCTCCGACTCAGTCTTCCTGATCTCCTCCCTGCCCGCCCGCGTACGAGAAAAACCGTCAGCGCCGATGCTGGAGGAGTTCGCAGTTGAGAGGAAGGAACGCACCACTCCATCCGGAAGAACACCCACATCCACCGCCGCAGCAGCTCAAGCACCTCCATCATGAACACGCCGCTCTCGATCTCGGAGATGGTGTGGAGCTTGCTGCTGAGCTTGAGGCTCCAGGTGAAGCGGAGCACGAGGTCGATCACGATCGCGAGGTAGTACACGGCCGGCTCGGAGAAGTGGTGCTCGGCCCGCAGCCCGCGCGGGTACTGGTATCGTTGCGGCGTTTCGGTCTGCGGCGGGAGGTAGGGGGAGGCCGAGAGGGACGGCGTGTGCTGATGATGGGCGTTGGCGCGCGAGGCCGCGTAATGCGGGTGCTCGGCGCTCGTCGGTGTCGGCGGAAAGTAGCCGTTCGCGGACGTCGCTTGCGCCTTGATGGCCGGGAGCGTGCGGTCGGGCGACGGCGGCGCGCTGCGCTGGTGCGAGAGCGACATGGAGCGAGAGTGGTTGCGCGAATGCTGGCCTTGCCCGCCGCCGCTGCTTCCGGTCGCGAACGACGGCAGGTGGCCGAGCGCCTTGGCGACGATCGACTTGTTGCGCCGGTGCGGATGGTGCGGGTTGAGCGACAGCGAGCGCATGAGCAGGCCGTTTGACATGCGCCCGCTCGATGCGCTGTGTTCGACGCGCTCCCACTCGGAAGACTTTAGGATCGTCAGCCCCCAGTCGTTCGTCACGTCCCACCAAAACGAGTAGACCGAGTTGACAAAGACCGACAGCAGCCTGAACAGCAGGTAATACGGGGTACATCAGCACGAGAATGGAGGACTGAACGGAAGAAGCCGCGATGCACCAGAGCCGGAAGAGCGGATGCTCGCCATGCCACGTGTCGTTCTCGAGGCTCGTCGCGCCCTTTTCCGCGAGCACTTCCTCGACGACAACGCGTTGGAACGCCGAGAAGATAATGACTGGGAAAGCCGACGCGTACTTGAGCGCGTTGGCGAGTGGGCGGCCGTTCTTGTAGTCGGACGTCGCCCACTCGACGAGGCACTGCCTCAGGCGGATGATGTACGGCACGCTGCAAAATAGATTGGTTCTTCAGCAACACTGCGCCACAGCAGGTCGCCCAAAAAGAGAACTCACGAGACCATCAGCGGCAGCACCCACTCTCCGAGCCCACTCCCCGCGCCTTCAAGCTGCGATGCCGCGAGCTTTCCGCCGAAGATGAGGCACGCCGAGACCCAGAGGTCGCCGATGACCTTTGCGAAGGACGTGACGATATCGGCGGTGATGACGTCGCAGAAGAGGATGGGCTGGCCGACGGGGGACGACACGCAGCGTTTAAGCGAGCTGCGACAGGACGGGTCAAGGGGGTCTTAGCGCAGCGCAGCGAGCTGTGCTAGCACGCAGGGAAGGAACGCACCGGACGAACGCCATTCTCTCGCGCTTCCACAGCCCCTCGTATGGTCCCACGAGCCCAGCAACTGCGCCGACCGCGGTGAGCAGCGGCAGGACGCGCCAAGAGTCAACCCGCGCCTGGTCATCCGCGCCTACGAGCCAGCGAAACACGAGCCAGCCGCCAAACACCCAGGCCGTGTAGACTGCGAACAGGCCGTAGACGGGACCAACGAGCTCCCTCGAGCGCGCGTAAACGAGCTTGCCTGCTCCCCCTACGTTACTGCCGCCAGCAACCAGCGAGATCGCTGCCCCCTCTTCCGCTAGTTCCTCGTCGTCGTCGAGCCCTGCCCGGCTGCGAACGCCCAGGATGTAGCCCGTGTCTAGCCCAAGAAGGTGCAGGATGTGAAGGTTGAGTGCCCAGAGCAGGATCCCGAGCCCGACGAGGAATAGGACGCGGTAAGGGAGAGGGAAGGTCGTCGCGAACGACGGGACCGTCAGGGAAGGCGAGTTGGCGCCCGTAGGCGGCGGCGTGCCTCCGATATCCATCGCGGTGCTGAACTTGTCAAATGTTCAGAGATGGTGGGAGGCGAGCAAATGGGTTGAATGTCGCACGGGCGATCTTGCAACGAGGTTGAGCCTTGAGGGGAGCTGGCTGATGAGCCGGGTCCAGCTGCTGCTGCGACGTGCAGAGGGCGTCCTGTCGCGTCGCCGAGGCTGGGCCGCAGGAGCCTGTCGCGACCGGGACAGGTCACCGTGAGAGTGTCAGGGCCATGCAACCAGGGTCCCTGGATGACGAGAGCTGCGGCTGCCTCACCTTGAGAGGACTCGGGCGAGGGACAAAGTAATGGTTGCGCTCAGCCCAGCGAGCGCGCGCAACAAGCTGAGCACCCCTTTCGCTCCCTCATCTTCTTCAAGTCAAGACCGCACTTCGACTTGTCTTCGCTGAGCATGATGGGCGTGAGCAGCGGTCGTGTGACCGATAAATAGGCACCCAGAAGCTGCGTCTAGCGATACACTTCCTCCCCGGCCCTTGCCTCGTCTGCACGCCCTCGTTCCCTCCCTCCCGCGACACGCGCGCTCTCCTCAGTCGAACACCTCGTCCGCCACGCGCCAAACAAAGTACCCAACGAGCACCGGCAGCGCCCAGCACAGCGCCTGCCCAGCCTCCCACCACCCGCTCTTGAATTGCACAGGCATTCGCGCCGTCCGCTCCCTCAGGACGAACGCGCCGTCGTCGTAGAACGCCTGCATCAGCGCGTCCTTCTCGCGCCAGCGGGCGAGGAGCCAGTCGCCGAACCGCTTCTTGGCCGCCTTCTCGCCGTCGCTGTCTTCCTCTACGGATCCCTCCGCGACCTGCGCCTCGCCAAAGGGCGTGACACCGAGCGCGGCGGCGTCGTACGATCGGACGTGGACGTGCACCTCGGGCGGGGGCACGCCTTTGAGCCAGATGGTGATAAGGTTGTAGAACTCCTGAGCCTTTCCCGCGGGAGGCACGCCTGGGTATCCGATGGTCAGGTCGATCAGGGGCAGGTTGGGAAGCGGCGATAGGTGCGACAGGATGGTGTAGAGGCCGAGAGAGTGGGGGAGGAGGACGTTGACCGTGTCGTCCTGTCAACGGGCGCAGCCAAGTCAGCTCCTATGGCCGCGTACAAGCGTCCAGCATCGGACTCGACGCACGATTCCCTGCTTCTCAGCATAAGCCAGGCTATGCTGCCGCTCCTCGTCGCTCACAATCGTCCCCTCCGGGAAGATCATGACCCACAGCGCGTCCTTGCCGTCCTTTGCCTGCTGGACGAGCCGGGCGAGGTGGGCCGTCAAATGCCGCTGGTCGTCCTTCCACTTGCGAGACAGGAAGATGAAGTCGAAAAAGGTCATGCCCCAGCCGACGACCGGGAGGCTCCTGCGCGGGTGAGAAGGTCTGTCAGCAAGAGCCCGCGAGAGCCGTCAAGATGATACGCACTTCAGCGCCTTCTTAAGCAGGATGATCACGCCGTCCGAAGCGTCGCTGAGGTATGCCAGGATCCACACGTACATCCAGTCGGAGTACGCCTGTTAAGCCGCAAGTCCCGAAAAATCAGCACAAAGGTTACGTCTGCACAAAATCAAGACCACACACCTGGTGGTTGCCCATCACGACGGCGCGCTGGTCGAGGTTCAGCCCGACGACGTTCCCCTCCATGTCGCGCCGGACGAGCTGCTCAAGGTCGACGCCCTCGCCGGCCGAGAGGACAAGCGTCGTCGGCCCGAACAGGACGCTCATCAAGATCAGGAGCTGGACAAAGGACGTCTTCGTATGACGGAGAAGAGCGGTGTAGGGCCCTCGAAGTGGCGGGACAAGCGACATGGGCCAGACTGTGCGCGAGGGAAGCAGGGGACGGACTCAGGCTGTCAGGCAAGGCCCGGTCAGGGGGGTTAACAAGAGACGACAGGAACGTACAGAGCAGCTGCGTGCCGTTGATAAAAAGCAGCCCGGCGTTGAATAGTAGCGGGAAGGCCACGAACTGAAGAGTGGGTAGTCAACAGCGACAGCAAGATGGTCAGCCCGGCCTGAGGTCGTTGCGGGCTGCGCCGGATGTCGCTGGCTCGACGACAACCCTCCGTCGTCAAGCCGAGCCTCCAGCCAGAAGGATCACTTCTCCAGCCCTCAAGGGTGTCTTCTGCGACCCCTTCGAGATCCCCAGCGTCGCACGACAGCTTCCCTTGTAGTTCAGCCCTTGTCGACCGGGCAGCGCAGTCGCCGCTGGGCAAGAGGTCGTCGCAAGCGCAGACGCACGTTGAGCCACGACCCGTGCTTGGGCCGCTGTGAGATGGGGGTCCGGTAGAGCTCTTGCGCGTACGCCATGGTGCTGTCTTGACGTGGCGAGGGGAGTGGTAGAGGGCTGCGCCGAGCTCGACCGAAGCCGACGGGTGTGACGAAGCCCACAAGTCGTGTGCCCGGCCCATTTTGACGGGGTTTCCTTAGCTAATGATGATTTTACGAAGCCCTGTTTTCTGGGGTACACCGCGCCGCTTCGCCGGTCGCCGACCAGCCCGCTGCTGCGGACCCAATCTGTTCTCGATCCCCATCTCCCATCTCCACGACAGCGACAGCCTCCTCCTCGTCGCCATGGTCCTTCGCCCTCAGGCTTCCATCACACGCAGCTTCTCGTCCCTCCGCCCTTCGACCGCAGCCTCAAAGGGCGGCTTCGTCCAGGTCCCGTCTCCTCCAGCTCCCATGACCCCACCCTTCCCACCTCACAAACCTTTCTCCTTCGCTGACAGGCTCTCTCGCTATTCGCTCGCAGTCCCTCATACACGGCACCAATGAGCAGCCGCTCTCGATGCTGCAGCACTCGAAGCTCGTCGGCCGGGGCAAGTACGTGCACGAGCTCGTAAAGCACCGCGTCCTGCCGTTTCGCCGCGCAGAGTACCGTGACGCCGCGCGCGACTTCTACGGCGCGCTCGTCGGCGGGAGCAACAGCGGGAGGGGCGAGCTGATGGGCAGCTGGGAGTGTGTCGCTGGGGACCTCGACTCGTACAGTCAGTCCGGGTCTTCTCAGCAGTGTAGGGCACCCACTGACCCTGCCCTTTCCGTCCGACCGACTACTCACAGTCCACATCATCCGACACGATACGCTCACATCGCTCACGCCGACGCTCCTCGCCGAACCGCCCTCCGCTCTCATGTCCACTCTGTCCTCGCGCGAGTCTTCACTCCTGCAAGAGTTTGCCTTCTCGCCCGCGCACGACAACCCGGCGCAGGCAAAGTCGCGCACGTCGCTCGAGCTTGCACACGGCGTCGAGCCGCTGACGGACCCGAACGTGTTTGAGCTGAGGAGCTACAGGCTAGTGCCTGGGAGCTTGTTGGAGTGGGAAGCGGCGTGGCGCAAGGGTATCGAGGCGCGCAGGCAGTTCGTCGTGCGTCCTGCTCCCTGCGCTAGCGCCGCTTTTACTCCACCGACGCCTGATTGCTGATGAAGAACCTTCACGCGCTTGTAGGAGCCCGCTGGCGCCTGGTTCACCCAAGTCGGGCATCTGCACACCGTCCACCACCTGTGGGAGTTCCCCTCGCTCGCGGTCCGCAAGGAGATCCGCGACCAGGCCTGGGGCGTCTCAGGCTGGGCAGACACCGTGCGCGACACGGTCAGGCTCGCAAAGGACATGACGAGCCAGATCATGGTGCCGATGGACTGGTCGCCGCTCAAGTAGGCGCGCGCGCGCGTCCGCCTGCAAAGTTGTTCCTCCCCTCTTGTTTTGCCTATTTTTCATCCTGCCAGCTCGTTGTATCACCCCGAACATGTACCCGCTCACGGCCGCGTCCTTCCGTTGTACCCTTCCTCCGCTTTCCTTGTCTCTTGATGAATGTGTTGATGCTCTCTGCCGTTGTTAAGCTGGAGCGCTGAAATCTAAGGGACGGAAAAGGCATCGAAGCCCTAAAGTAAGGTCGACATGAACCAGGGGACAGGCAGACGGACATGCGAAGAGCGAACTGATACAGCGAGAGCGTGTTGGTGTGGGGTGATAGTACGTGAGGCGGCGTGCAAGATGATGCGGGGAGAGGGTCAAGCAAAGGAGAGGAAGATGTAAGAGAGCGAAGCGCTCGGAGCCCGCCTTCATCGACTAGGCGGGTCGATGCGTATCCCACGCAACCGCCGGCTGAGCTCGCTCGCCTCTGCAGGCGGTGCGGGGCTCGCCCGCCCACTGTGCGCGTTCCGGACCTTGGCGAAGGCGAATGCGCTAGAGTCCCCAGGCAGCGGCGGCGGGGTGAGGGAGGGGGAGGGGAGGAGGTCGTGGTTGTGGTCCCGCGGGAGGGGAGGGAGGGGTAGGACGGCCCCTTGCCGAGGAAGGGGGAAGGAGGACGACTGTAAAGCACGAGCCGGCTGCGACGGCGCCGCGACGACCTTTTGAGCACTGGCGACGCCTCCCCGTTTGATGGCTACCTTGCGCATTTGTCGCAGCGTCTGGTACTCCGTGTTGTCGCCCCCACTCTCCCAGGGGATGAACCGTGCGGGCCCTTGCGCTGGATCGCCCATGTCGATGACGGTGAGCGTGCGTGGCTTGGACGGGCCTTCGCCTGGTGCTGAGGACTGGAGGGTCGAGAAAACGACACGGATGGTCGAGTGCAGGTAGTACTTGAGCGCCGGGGGCTGGTCCTCCGTTTCGAGCGTGAGGTTTGGCAAAAGGTTCGACGTGCTGCTGCGCGCCCGCTTGCTCGCAACGCAGCAGACATGCAGCGTCACGCTCGCCCTCAGCCTTCGCCCAACCCCGTCCGGCGCCTCCTCGTACGTGTTCTGCCGCAGGACCATGCGCTGGCCGGCTTGGATCCCGCACAGGTCATAAGGGACAACGAAGACCTTGACGCCGACGCCGTTCGCGTTAGAGATGACGGCCTGGAGCTGCCCCGATGCGGGGATTGGATGCCCGGGGAAGGCAGGGAGCAGTGAGGGGAAAGCAAGGGAGGAGTAGTGCTGCGTGAGGTCGATAGAGGCGACGAAGGGCGTGGCCGGGGTCGACTCCTTCGTGGGCGCGACATGAGGCGGCACTTGCCGTGGTAGCGAGCGGCCGGCGGCCGTGTCATCGGCGAGCGGGAAGAAGTGCGCGTCGAACGACAGAAGCAGGGGTGCCGCTTTCTTGGACGCTATCGGCCTGCTAGCCGTCAGCTTCAGGCGGAAGGGGACAGGGGGCGAAGGAGGGGTCGAGAAGCGGAACGAAAGCAGGCTGCAACACGAAGACGAGTGAGAGCCAGTCAGGACCCGCCGGTGCTGCGAAAGGACAGGCAAGACACGCACCTCGCCTCGTAGCTACCGACGAAGGAGTTGCTTTGTCCAAGCGACCTCGCCGCCGAGCCCGTTCCTGTCGCCCTCTGCAGACCGCTCGAGCTCCGCCGTCGACCTCTGTCGTCCCCCCAGGGTCCTCCGTACGTGAGCAGCACGCCCGGACTCGCGCTAAGGGACACGCTCCGGCCATATGAGCCGCGAGAAGTCGATGGCGAGCAAGAGGGCGAGGCGTGTAGCGCGGCACGCGAGGACGACGACGAGGCGATGGGGACGGGGCTGGTGGGCGGCTGCGTGTCGCTCGAGCGCAGCGGGGAGGACGGGTAGGCGAACGGCGGCGGCGAGCTGGTGTCGAGGGCCATGGCGAGAGCCTCCCGCCGGAGTGCAGTCCGCCACGACAATGCCTTGCTTGTCTTGACGTTGAGGAGGCTGAGGACGGAGGAGGGGAGCTATAAGAGCAGGGTCGAAGGGAGATGACTCGCATGGCTACTTGTCGCAGTCCACTCCCAGACCCCAATCGCCCTTCCGTCACCTGAAGGCACATGCTCGCCTGAGAGCGAGACAGGATGATCTAGAACGTGGTCATGAGTCGCGAGTCGCAATGATACAGGGTAAAGACAGGATCCTCCTCTCCGCGTCGGGTGCGCCCGTTTGCCTCGGTCGCCGCGCGCGCATACACCCAACCCTCCCTCTACACAAACCGTTGGCTCTTCACACCATGCTCGTCCTCTCCGTTGACCCCGCCGTCGACGAGCGCGACGTCGCTTTTACGCTTGGCCGCGCGCTTGGCAGCAAGACCGCCGATCGGCGCGGATGGGAGGACAATGCCGTCGACGGGGGTGTTGAGCACGGGCGCATCGGGAGACACAGCAGGCGACGAGTCGGACAGATCCGAATCGGCCGACTTGTTCACTGACGACGTGAGCGACGGCGGCACTGGAGGAGGCACTGCTGCTGCAGCGCCGCCGCCGCCGCCGCCCGAGCCCGTCAGGTCCGACAGGAACGACTCCATGTCGAAGTCTGCGCCGGTGTACTGGTTCGCGACGTCGTTTACAGCCTCTGCCGGGGGCGGGTCCCAGCTACCATCCGGGCGCATCTCGCCCGCAAGACCGAGTGAGGCGACGAGGTCTTCTATGCTCGCCTGCAGCCCGTCGACCTCGCTCGAGATCGCGTCCGCCGACTGGTATGACTTCTCGAGTGCGCTCGTGTTCGCCGGGCCGAGCTGGTTCAGCGTCGCGGGCGAGAGCGGGCCGACAGCGCTCGCGAAGTCGGCGAGGAACGAAGGCGTGAACGCGTCGAGCGACAGGCTCGACGACGCCGGCGTCGTCGAGGACGAGGCTGCCGACGGCCCGGGCTGCGACGCTTGAGGTTGATTGCCAAAGTACGACGCGAGGTCCAGCTGCGGCGTCCGCGGCACGAGCGCTGTCGACGTTGGGTCCGGCGTGCGCGCCGATGCCGTCGTTGTTGAAGGCGTCGGTGTGTTTGTCACCTCCATGAATCGGTCTGCGTCAAAAAGCAGGACAAGGGTCAGCGCAAGCGCAACACAAGTTGACAGCCGTGGGTACGCACCGGCAGAGATCTCTTCCAGCGGCTCCTCGTTGGTAAGGGTCCTATGCAACCCATTAGGCAGTGCAGTAGACGACGACGCCAGCGTACCCAGGTCGCCGCCCAGGTCCGCGCCGCTGCCTTGGATCATGAGCCCCCGATTACGCGCGATCACGCCGCCTGACCCCGGCGCCGGTGCCGGCGGAAACGCGCCCATACGCATGCCGCCCGCCATGCTCTCCTTCGCGGCGCGCACCGCACCACTCACGTTCCCTTCCGCTGCACCCCCGACGCCCGCTGCGATGTCGCCCGCCGCGCCTTGGCCGAACACGCCCGCGAGGAAGCGGAGGATACGGTCTGTCGTGTCCTGGTGCTGCTTGTGGCGCTCGCGCGCGGCCAGCGCCTCGGTCCACAGATGCTGGTTGCTCTGCTGGAGCTCCTTGAGGTCCGCAGACAGCGCCGTCTGCTGCGCCCGGATCGACGCAATCGAGTTGAGGATCCCAGGGACGTCAACCTTGCTCGAGCCGCCGCCCGAACCAGACCCCTCGCCCTCGCCTTCAGGGTGCTCAATCGTCGGGTGGATCGCTTTTTTACGCGTGACGAGCGGCAGGAGGTGCTGCTGCCCGCGTTGGAAGTTGGGGTTGGTGAACTCCCAGAGCTCGGACGACGAGTTGGGCTCGAGCACGCCCTGCTGCAGATGCGGCACCTTGTGGAAGCCGTACCTAAGGTCGCGTGAGGAAGATTAACGTCCCGGCCTAGAGCGGGCGAGAAGTGGGCGCGCACTCACATGTTGAGCTGGCGGACGAAGCTCGAGAAGTTCGAGTGCTTGAAGAAGCGGGGGAGCAGCTCCTTGCCGAACGCCTCGTGGTTGGGGACTGTCGCCGACAAGTACCAGTTCATCCTGTGCAGTAGTGCACTGAGATAGAAGCTGAAGACGCACCGAAGAAGGAGTCGCCATTGGGGGACCAGTAGATGAGGCTCTCGGTCTCAGGCGAGTCGACCATCCTGCAGAGGGGGAGTTTCCAGTCAGTCCTCTGCTCGACCAGCCTCGCCACGGCGACGAACGCAGCCAGGGAAGACTCACGTGTACAGCTTCTGCAGGAAAGCAGGGATCTTGCCCTGCTTGCCCCCTGACCCGCCGGCTGCAGCAGCGCCAGCAGCCACAGGCGGGGTGACCCGCGCGAGCGCCATGGACGACGTCTCTGCCCGCTGTCCTCCTGCCGGCTTGGCCTGGGCGGCCACCGCGGTGGACGAGGACGGGGTGGGCGTGCGGCTAGGCATAGATGGACCTGGCGAGCAGCGGGGTCGCGTCGAGAAGGACGCAGAAGAGGCTTAGTCGTTGCTGTCGTCGGCGAGGGTTCAGGTTGCGCGTCGAGCTGGCGAAGGAAGGCCGCGAGTGAGGGCAAGACGACGGTGTGCTTCTTGCTGCGTCTTGCAACGAAGATCCGGTGACGACGACAGAGACAGGCGGATGGAGGGATTCGTGCGAACGAGGGTGACGGCACGGTAAGGGTCGGGCGGAGGTGCGGATGCTGAAGTCGTCTGGGTCAAGGGCTGCGGTCGGGTACGCCTGCCGCCGCGACGGTTGACGACGACGCCTGTAATCGCACCGCAGTTGCGGAAATTCTCGGCAAACAATACCCACACGCTGCACTTGCTCCTAGACATCGACTCAGGCAGGCAGGCAAACGCGCGACAAGATCCAGAGGGTATATCGAATCATCAATCCTTCTTGCTCTTCTTACTGTCCTTCTTGGCCTTCTTGCGCTCGGCCCTGTGCAGGCTCATGTCGACCGCCCCCGCCTTCTTGGCCTTCTTCGCTGGCCGAGGCGCGTTCGAGTCGTCGCCGTCGCTGTCGCCCTTGGCCGCGAGCACCGGGAACGACGTGTCGATGTCCTCTGCGGTCTTGGGCGTCGGTGCGGCAGCACCCTTCGTCACGACCGCTGCGGCGGCACCGTCGTCGCTGTCGTCCGAGTCGGACGAGAAGTCGACCGAGACGGCGCGCTTGCGGGCGGCCTTTGCAGGCGCCTGCTGCGACGGCTTCTGAGCCTTTGAGACGGCAGCCGTGTTCTGCGTCGGGACGGCAGCGTGCTTCCTGCCTGGCAGGAGCGTGTGCGCGCTCTCCTCCTCGTCACCCTCCTCCTCCTCGTCCGAAAAGCCGGCGTAGCCGGTCGGGTAGTTGGACGACTGCGACGGGCCAGGGGCGGGCGGGTTCCACGGGTCGTCGAGCAGCGAGCCCGTGAGCGACAGGATCTGCGACGTGATCGTCAGACTGCGCGTTCAGACGAAGGGTGGTGCCGATGTCAGCCTAGGCTCAAGGAGACGCAAACGGGTCTCTGAGCATGATGGGGACGCACCCGACGACGGTGAACGACACGCTTGCGCCGTCCGCACCGATCGCGCGGCCCGAGACCTTGTTCTTCCACCTGCCCTCGCTCGCCTTCTTGCGCTTCTCCTTCCTGCTCGCCTGCTGCTGGTCCTCCTCCTTCACCTCCTCATGCGCGTCATCGGCGTCCTCGTCGCCGTCGACCGCCATCGCCGCCTCCACCTCGTCCTCGTCGTCCTCCTTGGACGACATGCTTCGGTCGAACTCGTAGATCGCGGGGGGGATGTGGTTGAGCGGGATCGAGACGTTGAACGTCTTGTGGATGAGGAGCGAGAGGTGCGACGGCGACGAGAGCGAGTGCGTGCCGGCTTCAGCGAACGAGGAAAGCAGGAGCCAGGTCAGGCCTTTGCAGGGTCGAGGCGAGGAAGCGCTGCGGAAGACAGAAACGCACTCAGGACCTGGCCGACCTTGGGCGCCCAGACGAGCGCGCCGAACGTGACGTCGACGACGGCGAAGGGGCAGTCATACAAGATGTTGCCCTTGTCGCTGACGAACGACAGGTTCGAGTGCGAGAGAAGCACGCCCTCGAGCTTGGGGATGAACCTGGCAGCGGGGCAGAACCGGGGACGGGTCAGCCTCCCTCCCTTCTGCGCGCGCGCGCACGAAACCAAAGGGGACCGACCGCATGACCATCGAGTCGAGCATCTCCTCGACGCCCTGGCGGAGGTTGCCCGTGAACCGCGGCGGGACCGACAGCCGCATCTCGGTCGTCCTGTAGCTGAAGGGCGAGTCGGCTGCCGGCGCAGGGGCTGCTGCTGCGAGAGCGGCGGCGGGCGTGCGCGACTTGGCCTTCTTGGCCGGCGCGGACGAGGACGATGCGACGGCGTTCTTGGAGGACGACCGCTTGGAGACCTTGGCGGCGGACATGGCTGCGGCAGGAGCAAGTGGAGAGGGCGGAAGGGGCCGGTCGCGAGAGGCAAGGGGAAGCAGCCAAGTCGAGGGAGGCGACGGCCGAAATTCAGGGCGCAGCGGGGAGTATTACGCGTTCTTGTAACAGCTCGATGGAATCTTGTAATCAGACTTTACAATCATCCGCGCGCAGGCCGCCGCCCCCCTCCCCCCAGCCTGCCCGACCATCGCACGCCGCCCTGCGTCTCCCCTCTGTCGTCCTTCAGAAGCCCCGACAGCTCGTCCAGCCGGACACCTGCAGGACAAAATCGTCAGTCTCTGGTGCTGCGCCTCGGACGCACGCAGTCCATTGACCTCACCTCCCCTCCGCCCGCTTCTCCAGCTCGCCCGTCGACCCCTCCCCAGCTCAATACCGCCTCTGAGGCCACACTCCTGCGTCTTGTCTGCCCTTGCGACGTGCTCAGGATGGTATGCTCTGCTCTCAGCCTTCCGAGCAAAAGGCCAGGCTGACCTGTGCCGGTGCCGGGCGTCTAGTCCGACGACGATGACTTCATGATGGACGTGCGTTCACCGCCTGCGCCCCGTCTGCAGCAGGCCACCGTTGCTGATCTTGAGCTCTCGTACGCATCGACACCCACAGGATGGTGAGGAGGTACGATCTGAACTCGCTCGAAGTCGCCGCGGGGCTTGGACTGACGCCTGAGCGATCACCCAGGACTACGACCTCGAGTACGACGACGACGACGACGCCGGGTCGGACGAGGCGGACGCCGACGCCGAAAACATGTACTACCGCGCGAAGGGTCAGTTGACTGTCTTTCCTGGTCATGTGCCCGTGAGGAGTGCTGATTGGTACAAGGTCTCGTCGTGTGACAGGGCTGGTGGACGATGAGCCGGAGGAGGCGCTCACCGCCTTCCGCGAGATCGTAGATCAGGAAGAAGAGAAGGGAGACTGGTGCGTCGCATCCCTATGCTTACGATGGTCGTCAAGGCTGACAATCAACTGACTCCTCGTCGCTCGCGCCGAGGCTAGGGGGTTCAAGGCGCTCAAGCAGTCGACGAAGCTGTTGTACTGCACACTCGGCCGGCCCGAGGACGCGCTCAAGACGTACATCGAACTACTAGCGTACACGAAGAGCGCCGTCACGCGCAACTGTACGTCTTGCTCTGCCCGCGCGAAAGCCCTTTTTCTGAGGACGCCGCAAGATGTGCGCACCCGCGCGCAGCAGCTGACCCTCTTCCCGCGCGTATGTGCTACGGCAGACTCGGAGAAGTCGATCAACAACATCCTCGACTACGTCGGCGGCGAGGGCAAAGGCTATGGCGTCAGGACGGATCTCGCGACGCTCGAGCGCTTCTACGAGGTGACGAAGTCTAGCTTGGAGGAGGCAAAGAACGAGGTTCGTCGCTACCCCCCCCCCCCTTCCCTCTGCAGCACGACCCGACGCTCACTCGCTGCGTCTGCTCATAGCGTCTAAGCGTGAAAGCGAACCTCAAACTCGCCAAGCTCTGGCTTGACAGGAAAGAGTGGGACCGTTTGCGCCTCGTGCTCGACGAGCTGCATGCGTTCTGCAAACCGAGCGCGACCAGCTCGGGCACGTCGAGCGAGGATCAGAGCAAGGGCACGATCCGTGCGTTCCTTCTACTATCCTTCACGTGTCTGTACCCTCTGCTGACTGTGACTGTGCGCCCCTCGCAGTGCTCGAGGTGTACGCGCTCGAGATCCAGATGTACTCGGAGCTGAAGGACGTCCGCCGGCTCAAAGACATTTACCGCGCGTGCCTGCAGGTCAAGAGCGCAATTCCCCACCCGCGCATCATGGGCGTCATCCGCGAGTGCGGTGGCAAGATGTGGATGGGCGAGAGTGTGTCCCCTCGTCCGTTTGCGACAGGCCGTCGACTGGCTGACCCAGTGTCCATTCTACCTGCTGCAGAGAACTGGGCGCAGGCGTCGACCGACTTCTTCGAGTCGTTTAAGCAGTTCGACGAGTCGGGCTCGCCCCAGCGGGTGCAGGTGCTCAAGTACCTCGTCCTGACGTACATGCTCATGGGGTCCGACATCAACCCGTTCGACTCGCAGGAGACCAAGCCGTGCGTCCTTGATGATGCTCCGCGTACTGCTGTTTCTTGTGCTGATCGTGTCTTGCAAGCGGCGCAGGTACAAGAACGACCCGGAGATTGTCGCGATGACCAACCTCGTCTCGGCGTATCAACGCCGCGACATCCACGAGGCTCAGAAGATCCTTCGCGGTCCGTACGGGCGACTCTCTCGAAGAAGGTGCTACAGCTGACGAAGTTTCCGTGCAACAGAGAACAAGGCGACAATCCTCGACGACCCGTTCATCAAGGGCTACATCGACGACGTGCTGCGCTCGCTGCGGACGCAGTACCTGATCGACCTGATCAAGCCTTACACACGCATGGAGCTTAGGTGGCTCGGCAAGGTGCGTCCCCTTCTGTCGCATTCCTCGCCTTGTGGAAGCGAGAACTGACGATGAAGTCGACCATGCACAGCAACTCAACGTGTCGACGGAAGACGTGGAGGACCTACTTGTCGGTCTCATTCTCGACGGCAAGGTCAAAGGCCAGATCGATCAAGTCGGCGGCAAGCTCGAGCTCGAGCGAGGGTCCGTCCCTCCTGCGCCCGTCCTCTTCCCGTCCTCTTCCGCCCGCTGACACCTCGCTCGCCGACAGGCATGCCGTTGAGAAGGCCCGGTACAAGCAGCTCGGCGCGTGGTCCTCGCAGCTCGCAGAGATGCGCTCGACAGTCCTCGCCAAGGGTGCGAACGGTGGCCCTCCGAGCGAGGGGAGCCGGGGCGCAGGCCTCGCGCTCGGCGGCCCGCCTGGGATGGGCATGGGCATGGGGCTCGGGCAAATTCCGACCGGGTTGAGGGGGTTCTTTGGCGGAGGAGATCGGTGAGGAGCGGAGCGGGAGGGAAGGGGACGCTGACGACATTTCATGACCACATGCTGCACGCGCACTCAGGCTGGCCGCCAGCAGTACGGTGTGAGGGACGGCTGACAAGTAGCCAAGAGCACACTCATAAATACGCTCTCACACCCACTATCCTCTCAATTACAATGTAGCTCATCACCGCACCGCCCACCAGGGCAGTGACTCTCCACTTCTTCTTCGGCGGGCGGACGATGTTTTGCTCGACCCTAGCGAGCGCATGCAGCAGACCCGTCAGTCCTTTGCAGACACCAAGGACGGAGGGAGAGGGCCGCACCAGTGCTTTCCGGCCTCGAGCGGTGATATGGGTGTCAGTCTAAGCGAAAAAGTCCCATGTGCTCGCTGCCGCTTTACGTCGGTCAGCGATCAACAGCAACAAGCGGCTGCAACGCACCCTATGTGAACAGAGGCAGGCGTCGGAGAAGAGCGCGGGCTCGGGCGGACAGCCGCCAGGTGCCGGCAGGCTCTAGAGAGGAGCGATGCTCCGTGTCGTCGAGCTACTCAGCAGCTTCTTCGCTTTGAATGGGGACACAAGCAAGGTGATCAAGAAGGGTGCAAGAAGTGCTAAGTGCGCGCTGTGTTGCTCCAGAAAAGGGGCTGAAACGCGGCAGCGGATTCCGGCCGTGTTGGCCGATCCGACCGCGAAGGGACGCGACAAGCACAACCATCCAGCCGCGAGGCAAGACAGCGAGAGCCTGTTTTCGTCCGCCAGCAGTCTTGGCCCGTCGCCGTCTTCCTCGCAAGCTCGCTGTTCGGTCTTGTCCCTCTGCACTTTGCCCCCTACCTCGGTCAACAATCTCCCCTCAAGCGCTGCCTCGACGTATCGGCAGCCCACGACAGCAACACCCGCCGCCGCTCCCTCTCTCGCGTCGCGCTCACTCGTCCCCATGCCCTCGATCGTCTTGCCTTCCGCAGACGCTATCGCCGCTTGCCCGCCTGCGACAGTCTTAACACCGTCAGAGCTCGACCAACTGCATCAGATCAGCGCGCACTTTGCCGACGCTGCGTTCCAGCTAGCTGAGGACGGCAAAAACGGCCGTCCAACGGGCCTGAGCGACGGAGAACGGTACTGGCTGGTGCGTTGTCTGTCGTCAAGCGTGTTGCTCGCTGAACTCAAGCTGAACGAACATCATCTGTCGCGCCTGGTCCAGTCTCGAGAGTGCCTGCTGCGGTCCGTTCCGGCTTGCCCCCTTTTGTACTAAGGCGCGAGACTGACGCTCGGCCTCCCTTCCGGCTCCGAAGATACCTCAACTGCAGCAAGGGCGACGCACGGCATGCCATCAGCAAGATCCAGGCAACGCTGCTGTGGCGGAGAGAGATCGGGGTCGATCAGATCAGCGCGGACGAGGTTTCGTCGGAGGTGCGTCTCCCTCTTTGAATGGACGAAGAGCTTGTTGTGCTGACCGTCGCATCTGCGGTTGAGTGTAGGGCGTGTGTGGCAAGGCGTTCCTTCTGGGCTACTCGACCCGTGCCGAGCCGCTCTTCTACATCACGCCCTCTAGACGTGACACGGAGCCGAGCGAAACGCAGTTCCGGCACATTGTGTATCTCTGGGAGCGGTGCATCGACCTCATGGGACCTGGAATGGAGGGCGCAGTCGTGCTGCTCGACTGTGCGTTCGGCGTTCTACTCCCTTTGACCGCATCGCTGATTTCTGCCTCCTCGTGCGATCGCAGTCGCTGGCAAGAGCAAGCGCCCGTCGGTCACGATGTCAACGAGGGTGCGTCCCCTCATACTCTGCACTATACGCTGACCGCTGATCTGTCTTTGAACCCTCCGCAGATCCTCTCGATGATGACGCACCACTACCCTTCCCGCGTTGCAGCCGCCTTCATCCAAAACACGCCCTTCGTTCTTAATGCGTTCTTGAGCGTCGTCTGGCCGTTCATCGACCCTTCCACGCGGGACAAGATCGACACGAAGGGTCGCGTCGGAGGGCGGGTGGACAAGGAGGTGCTGGTGAAGGACTGGCACGGGCAGCTTGAGGTGCGTTCGCCTGCGCTCCTTGCAGATCAAAGTGCATTCAGCTGACTCGTTGCGCCTTGGGGTAGTTCACTTACGATCACGCGACCTACTGGCCCTATCTCCTCGCTCTTGCCGGCGACAAGCGCGCCACCGCTCTCGCGCGCTGGGCCGCTGCCGGCAAGCCGCTCTTTGCGAGCGAGCGCGACCTCCGCAGGTGGGAGGACGGCGTGGCGGACGCAAACAACGGCCGTGCGCCCAGCCCGTTCGACGAGGACGTCAAGCGCGCGGTCAATGGGGGGGCGGAGCTGCCCATCCTCGTGTAGATCGACTTTCTTCCTCCCACGGATCCTTCTTCCTCTCTCTTGCGTGTTGCCGTCCCTTCATTTGCTCTTTCTCTTGATTTGTCTGTTTCTGGTGTACTTCCCGGCGTCCCTCCGTTGTCTGTCCACGCTGTCTTTCTTGTCTGAGGTAGTCATCCTGGTCCGTATCTATTGTCTGCGTATTGATGATATCTGAATTCTCCAACGCCCGGCCGATTTGTGTAGCCAGCGAAAAGCTCAGCTGTAGTAAAGTCTGTGCGCAAACCTCCTGCTGCGATAGGTGTGCAGTGCCATCTATATCCCTCGTCTCTCACTTGCCCCCCTTCCGCGGAGTTGCTGCGTTGCGGCCGGCCTTGCCGTAGTAGACGTCGAAGAAAGCCTTTTTGTCATCAAAGTCATAGTTGACCTGCGATGGACGCGGAGAAAGTGAGCAGGGCTGGTAGATCACAGGGGGAGGCGAAGCAAAGGACGCACCCGCTTGAGACGCCCGAGACTCGACACCGCCTTTGCGCAAGCCTCCGTCAGCCCGCTCATCTGCGCGTTTGGCGCGTCGAGTGGCGAGAGCAGGTGAAAGCTTGCCGGAAGACCCCCAATGAACGGAGGGAAGGCCGACAGGATCGCGATCAGGTGGGGGATGATGGGTACGCCGGCGGACGGGATGGAGTGTGTCGCGCTCGGCTGGAGTGCGGTGGGTGTGGGGTACTTGACGCAGGCGATCCACACAGCCCAAGGATCGACGGCCGAGCTGGCTCCGGAAGGGCCGAAGACGTCGACGAACCTCATGATGCCGCGGCCGTTCGTCGTCGTGCCCTCCGAGAAGAGTACGAGCGGTCTGCCCTCGGCCTTTGCATGCCGGCGGACGACGTCGAACGGCTCGGCAACAACCGTCGACAGGTCGAGCGGCGTACGGCCAACGAAACCCAGGATCTCGCGCAGGTTCATGGGCAGGACAGGGGAGGCGTGTGCGGATGCCGTCTTGGCCGAGGTCGGGACGATGAAGATGGGGTCAAACCTTTACCCAGAAGTTAGCAAGTGTGAAAGGATGCGGCAGGGAGGACGGGCTGGACTGCGCACTTGTATGCAAACCAGAGGAGCTCGATCCACGACGCCCAATTGCTGACGATCACGTCCCCTGCCTTGGGCCGCCAAGTCTTGTGAAAGTCGCTCTTACTGCTCGTCCGCCCGCTAGAGTCAGAAGTGTCCCGTAGCAAAGATAAGATGCAGAACGTGCCCTCGAGCCGAACTGGATGAGCGCTTCACGTCGAAGCGCAGTGCACCAAGAAGCAGGAGGATGAGACGCGTCCAGAGCTTGGTGAAGACATGCTGGATGGGTCGCCCGGCTACCGACAGTCCGGCAGCGCACTGCGAGCGATGAATTAGCACGGGGGAGGTCCAGCTAGCCCAGGGAAGGGGTACGCACCAAGGCACCACCAACGAGCTCGACGGTGAGTGCGTACAGGCCAACGCAGACAAGGATGGGCGCCAACTGCGACGTCGGGAAACGTCAGATTTCCGAGTCTCCCGCACTTTGATAAGGAAGGGAAGTGCTCACCCGAGCAACTGCAAGGCCGTAGCTGAGACCTCCCAATCCGGTCAGGAGCAAAGAGCCCTCAGCCCGAGGGGGGACGGGCGTGAGGAAGGGCTGCGAGATGCAGGACCAAACCTGAGCTGCCGAGCTGGAAGAGAAGGCATAAGGAGCGCACCTGGATGCCGGTACCGGGATCACGCCAGCGTGAGTACTTCTCCATGTTAAGAGAATTGAGTTGGCGAGGCTGATGGGCTGTGAGCAGTGGGCGAGGGGGGAGATGACGTTGAGAGGCGGCCCGGTATAGCTCTCGACGTTGGGATGTCCGAGGGCTGCTGCTTGGGAGGGCGAGACCAGCGCACCTGCTAATCGAGGTTAACAAGACGAAGGAAAAATCCTGCAGGGCAGATGGGCAGGTCGATGGCTGGTGCCGGGGGTGGGTGTTCGGTGGTTCGCGCGGGAGCGAGGCGTTGAGCAAGCCGCGTGAAGTCGCTGAGCGGCGGCCGTGGCCTCCGCCAGACTTCCACGACCAGACACTCTCCCCCATCCCATGCAGAGGCCTATTTATCTCGAGCGTCCGGTGATATACTCGAGTTGCGCTCGTTTTGAGCCGTGGTGCTGAAGGAGAAGGTGGGGAGGCTTCGACATATGTCGTAGGGCGTGTTGGCCATATTGCGAAGGCAGAGAGGAGGGGTCGATGCGACCAAACCATCTCTTCCACCGTGTACCTTTGCTCCAAGGATGCCAAAATCCCCCTTGCATTGCTTGAACAGCTTGTCGGCGTTGTCTGGAGCGTGCTGGCAGGGTGCAGGTGGAGCTAGACTCATGAGTCACAACTCCGTCCTTTGCCTTGCGGGCGCGCGGCACCCTCTCCTCTTTACCTGCCGAAAGGCGGTAGAAGGCTCACGATGTCATTCCAGTCCCGATTAACTTGCAAAGAGGCCAAACTCGTAGCACTGCTAGAGAGGCTTCTGATGGGGAAAGACAAGTGGGGCAAAAGTGTGCTGAACTGAGACAAAAGATAGAACCCTTCGTGATTTGAACACGAGACCTTGTGAGTGTAGATAGGATCACCGGTCTGAACCGGTGATTTTAATTGCAATCACACGCTCTACCACTGAGCTAAGAGTTCCTTGTGTTAGCAGTGTAACCCGCAACATATATAACCGTAATTCAAGTTAAAAGAATAGTTGACACCGCATGAAGCTGTTGGCTGACGATGCAGCTGACATGTGTGGTACACTGCGGTCGCTGTATGGGCCCGAATTACACGTGTCGCTTCCCTTTCCCGCCACTGCCTCTGCTCGACGCTGCTGATACCAGCCGCTCACGCCGGCCTGCACGTGCAGGTTGACCCGATCCATGGCTCGTTTCTGCATTCTGAGCGTGATCGCGCGACTCCTAGCAGCCAGCGAGACCAGGTGTAGCCGCCGAGAATCCGCTCAAGCAGCAGATAGCAATCACACAGGGCATCGTAGAAGACAGCAAGATACAGTCAAGAACTCCTGGGCCCTACAGCGGCAGGCAAGCTCGCGCCGCAATCTCTACAGGCGCGCCTTGGCCGCCGCCGCGTGCTCTTCGCCGCTCTTCTTCCCCGAGCGCTCCATCATCCCGCGCACCTCGTCGCACGCCCAGCGCAGGCACTGCTTGTACTCGGCCGCCTTCGAATTTTTGCGCGCGGTGATGACCCAGCGGAGGTAGTGGTCCTGTGCCACGGGAAGCAACGAAAGAAGCAGGATGTCAGCGTGCGTATTGCGAGGATGGAGGACAGAGAACGCACTCCGACCGAATACGCCAGTCCGTAGCCATCCTCCACAACTGCACAGAGGCCGCAGAATTGTCAGTCAAAAAGTCTCTTCTGTTGGGACGAGCCGGACGCACCCTCGCCGTAACCCCAGCCGTCAAGGTACTCGCTCACGAGGCTGCTCGTGCTCATCTCCCAGTGGCTCGTCCTGGCGAACGCCGGGTCTGTGAAGATGGCGGGTTTCTCCTCGCCTTCCTTGAGCACCATGCGCAGGCCAAAGAGGTGGCGGTCGATGCCTTGACCGTCGGCGGCGAGGGCGGCGTACTTGAGGTGCCGAGCGCAGGCGGCGCGGAATAGCTCGACGCGCTTGGCGTCCTTTGAGCACAGAGAGTTGCACAGCGTCAGTCCCGACGAGCCGTGAGCAAGAGGAAAGAGGGCAATACACACCGACGCGAACGGGTCGAGCATGCTCTCGATCCAATCTTTGGCCTCCTGGCTCGCGCTCCGGATGACCTCGGTCCGGCCGAGCTTGAACTTGCGCGTCTGGGCCGACTCGTAGCAGACGCCCATGCGGCCCTCGAGCTTGAAGAAGGCGAGGTGCTTGACAAGCTGCGCCCAGGCGTCGGGCGACGTCTTATACTTCTTGATGAGGTCCTCTGCCACCGGCCACGCGCAGCATGTGTTAGTGCGACACTCGGACGCGGGCAGCAGGGATGGACGCACTACCGTAGCCGGTAAAGTGGAGCGCCTCCATATGGTGGTCGCCCATCAACTCAACGTGCGACTTCCTCGCGCGCTCGATCTCGGCCTTAACATGCTTGTCGACGACCCAATGGAGCTCCCTTGCCCGCCCGCCCTCGGGCGCCGCATGCGGGCGCGGCTGCTTGGGCTCAAGCTCGATCCGGCCCTGCGCGAGCGAAGCGAGGACGAACTCGTTCATCCGCAGCGTCGGCGTGCCGTCGAGCATCGAATGTTCGCCGTTGAAGCCAGAGTGCGCCGAGGGGGTGACGATGTCTGCGATCAGGTACGATGTCAATTGCGCAACAAAGGGCGAAAGCTGGGCAAACGATGAACGCACACTGGTGCTTGTCGAACCAACGGTTGCTCGCCCTCTCGCCGACCCACAGCCTCCAGCTGAGGTCGACGAGTCGCCGCTCGTGGTCGCCCTCGACCTCGTTGGCAACCGTGAAGGGCTCGCTGTCGTCGAGCGCGACGAGTACCGTGGCCGACTCGATCGTCTCGAGCGCGTCCTTGTTGTCGGGCGAGATCGACAGCAGGTGATCTCGTGCCTGTGAAGGAGACAATATTGAGTGGGAGCCCTGAGAAATGCCAAGTCGTTTGCCACGCACCTTTGCCCAGTCGTCCCGGTTCGCGGTCGTCAGAACGCCGACCTCGTCAGCGCCCTGCACATCTCCGACCTGCTCAATGATTTCCTGCAGCTGGCGCTCGATCTCGTTAACGCCGAGCCCGCCGACGCGCACAGCGAAGTAGCGGTTCTTGCGCAAGACGACGACGTGGTCGTTCTGGCCGTTGGCGGTCGGATACTTTTTGGGCAGGTCCGACGGGATGACAGGGATGCGGGCGGCGTTAAATCTGCCGAGAGAGCATGGGCACATTAGCAGAGGCTTAAAGCGCACCAATGGCCGGACCTCGAGTCGACACACAGGTTCTTGTACGAGTCCATCGCAAGGGGCGTGCTGCGCACTCGTTCAGGCTCGAGCTGCTTCCTGCGAGAGCCGGCCAGGCATCAACAGCGAATGATCAGCATAGCGACAGAGCGATAACAGCCGAGCAATGACTCACGACTCGACGAGGTCGCGGAAGACGTCGGTCGCCCTGATGAGCTCGGCTGCGCGCCGCACCTGCGTCTTGCCATCACCGCCCGTCCCCTTGTGGGTGTAGAAGTAGTTGACGTACGGCACGACAGGGTCCCTGCCAGACCGCGAGAGACAGAGATCAGCGTCGGACCATGCGGTGAGGACGAGCTTGGCGCACCGGTAAGCCATGTACGCGACCTCGTTCCACCAGTCGCTCAGCCAGCTGTCGCGTGCTTCCTCCTTCGCCCGCTTCTCGAGCCGCCGCTGCAACTCAGCCGCGACATCGCTCGCCGCGAAGCGCTCCACGATTTGCGTTGAGTGCTTGAACTCCTCCGGCGAGAGGTGCGGCTGGATCGTCGACAGGTAGAGGGGGAGCGTGTGCGAAAGCGAGGGGACGGGCAGGTTCGGCAGGAAGGGCTCGTAGCGGAGCATCGCCGGTGCGCCGGGGTCGGACTTGGGTTCGGGCGGCGGGGCAGATGACTTGGCGGTCGACATCTTGCGAGAGGAGAGCGACGCTGTTGAGGGCTGCAAGGGGAAGATTGGGCGCGAAGGAGGGGAGGAGATGCGTCAGGCTATTGCTCGTCCCGGAGCCGCCGCCAGAAGAGGGTGCCGACCGACCTGGACGTTGGATGGCCCGAGGGGCAGGGGAGAGCGCTTTGCAGGCACGGCGAGGGCGAGCAAGCGTCGAGGGAGCATGGAAGAGGGCAGGGGGGCAGTGCTGGGGGGAGAAAGGCGGGTGATGGTTCGTGGGCTGAAGCGCCGCCCGGAGGACGCTTGCCGGGTTTGCCGAGGCAGGCGGAGGCGGCGCGCAGCGGGGCAGCCCGAGAGGAGGACCGGAGCTGCATGACCCCTGACGAGAGGCAAGGCGAGTCCTTCCGAGCAAGCCCGATGAGCATGTCCGACTCGCTCCGGCGCTGTCTACTGCTGAGCTCGAAGTCCAAGGAGCAAGTGGCTCGCTTCTTCCAATGAAGATCAGCAAAGCAGATCGACTTTACCAGCCGCAACAAGGCCTGCCCTAGACGATGAGCCTACCACCCTGCCCTCAACCTCGCCAGACGGCTCACCAAGTCGAGATGCTCACCGTCGTATGCACCGTTAACCTACGTCGTAGGAACCGATGGAGGTGAACGGAAAGACAGGCATCAGCTCTCCAGCAACGACGTCGCCTTCCGGAGCGGCCCCTTCAAACACTTCGCACGAGCCCTCCCCTGTCAATCGGTCCTCCTGTAGCCCTTCCGTCCAGGTGCCTGACCTCAACCAACATCTCAATCAGCTGGGCTACTCGCTAGACGAAGCTCAACATCGTTGACACAGTTCACCGGCCGTTCAACAACCCAACCGACTGCAGCACGTGCAATTGGCTATCTCAAGGGCTGAGCCTCGCCATCGAGCTTCGTGTCCTTCCCCGTACTCTCGCTGCCATCCTACTGAAACTGAGTACGTGCTGTACTGACTGCTGCTCTGCACGATGCAGCGGCCCTCATACGAGCTGCGGGTTTGTCTCCTGCAGCTTCTGGACGACTCGCTCAGCAACCGACGCACCTGCCTTCCTTGTCTCCTTCGCCTAATCCACCCCTGGGCCAGTCAAGCAGATTTCTCCATGACCACCGCATCCGTCAACTCCAAGTCCGGTCCCGTGTCGCCGGACGCGCCCGTTCGATATGGGCCATCGACCCGTTTCCCCTCCCTCCGACGTCGGCGTCGTCTAGACTACGCCGTCGATCCACGCCTCCCTTACTCGACGGCCAGCCTCGGCCCTTTCATCCAGCTCAGTCCCGTCCTTCCAGTATCAGTCCTCCGTAATCGGTGCGTTGGACGCTGAGGAGCGCGAGGAACAGCGCCAGCGTCAGGAGCTCGCACGCATCCTGCGCGAGAAGCAAGCGGCAGCCGAGTCCGCGGGTGAAGGCGGCGCGCTGGGAAGAGCGGGGTCGTACTTCGCGGTGCACGATCTCAGCTCGGAGCTGCAAAGAAGCGCTGTGGGAAGTCGGGCGAGCGTCGCCCCGCCAGAGACGTCGGGCCATTCCCGTTCAGTTCCCGGTCACACGAGCGCCCTCCGGTCCTCTTTTACAGCCAGTGGCGTCTTCAAGTCAGCCCTTCGTCAGAGAAGAGCACTGCTGGCCTTCATCAAGTCCACTCGCTGATCCTCCTCTTTCCCGTCGGTCGCCTCTTCCTTCCGCTCGTCCAAAGCCCAGCGCTGGGTTCTCTCCTAGCTTTCGCTCTTGCCGCCGCCGCTCTTCAAGCGCCTGTCGAGCCACTCGTCTTCCCGGCGCGGCTCAGCATCAACCTTTGAGTTTTCATCAATTGACTCGCCCTGGCCTCCCTGAGCCAAGAGTTCTTGGATGACTATACATCCTGTACACAAACCATATCCTCATGGCTTCAAGACCGCGCTGCTAGTTACATCCTCAAAAGGGTAGGAAGGTCTTGGAGTCAGCAGTCTGTGGGCGGCAGCGAGTTGGCTGTTCTCACAGTGCGAAGTCATGTAGCCTGCTCCCCTCAACAAGAACGCCTTTGTCAGCGGACCTTGATTCAGCCATGGTGGTCAGGCTCGGAAGGCAAGTTGGCAAGGCAAGAAAGAGCACCATAGATGCAGACCTTCACCCATCGGCCCTACAGCAGCGCCTTTACGACAACCAGGCTCCTTTCGCACAGTGCCACAAGCACGTTTTGCCCCTCGAGCTGGACGCCCTTGACGCCGAGGAGCTCGCCGTCGTCGCCCCCACCGAGCTTGATGACGCCCGACGCGGCCGTATCCTTGCCCTCGGCATCCGCGTACACGAACAAGTCGCCCTGCGAGAGCGGGTTGGTCGGCGTGCTGAACGCGAGCACCGTTGCGGGCGGGATGGTCGAGTGTAGGATGTACTTGGTCTGCCGCTTGGACGACAGGACGAACGACAGTGCCGGGAAGGTCTTGACGTGCGTGAAGGACGTCATCGGGGGCGTACGCGGCGGCGAGAAGACGAGTGCGTCGAGCTGCGAGCGGACGAGAGGGAGTCAGCACAGTCGCAGTAAGCCTTCAATAGAAGGACGTACCGAGTGCTTCAGCAGGACCGGCGGCAAGGCCGCATCGGGCTTGGTGAAGCCGTTTCGCGTCCACTCGAGCGGATTAGCAACGAGTGCCTCGCTCCCAAGGAGCACGCGGGCAACGAGCTTGACGCCGGCCTCCAGGATGCTCTTGCCCTCCTCTTCCGCGTCGACGAACGTCCACCGCACGACCCGGCCAACGCGCGCCTCGCCGTCCGCAGCAAGCCCCTCGTCCTCGCCCTCGTCGTCGATGTCCATCTCCTCGCGGAGGATGCTGGCGATACCGCCCGGGGCTGCGTCCGGCAGGTCAAGCGCGGCCGTGAACTTGTCGAGGTTGGACGCGATGGCCGCTTTGGTGTCGGCCGAGAGCGTCTCGGGCACGTCGGCGAACGCGGGCGTTGTGCCCTCAGGCAGGAACAGGTGCGGCCAGCGCGTCTGCGGGTTGCTCTTCTCGAGCTCGATCGTGAGCAGCCCTCCGTCCGCGTCCCACTCCCAGAAGGACCCGTCCGGCTTGACGGCGTCCCACCACGCGCGCTTCGCCAGGCCGTCGAGCGCCGTCTGCGGCGACGTCGGCTCGCCGATGAGGACGGACAGCGACTTGCTAACGATCAGCGGATGGATGTGCGCGCGCGGTGTGCCGACGGGGAGCGAGAGGGTGACGGTGACCGAGTGCGAGTCTTGCGTCCACGAGTAGGGGTGTTGAGGGAGGAAGACGGGTTCGTCACTTGTCGAGGCGGCCGTACCGGAGGACGACGGGTCGGTCGAGCTGGCGGACGAGGGCAGGGCGTAGGGTTCGGAGGACGCGAGCAGAAGTCGCGATCCGTTGCACGCTGCGACGACGGGGGAGTCCTTGCCCTCCAGACGCCAGAGGATATTGAGCGAGCGCGGCGGCGAGTCCGCGGGATCGGCCATCGCCTGGTCCTCGTCGTCCGAGTCGCCCGTCAGTCCGTCCGACCAGTTCTCGCCCCACGTCACGAGCAGCAGGTCCCAGCCCTCCTCTCTGCTCCAGCCGTCGTCCGTCCTCCTGCGCCGAACGGACGAGACGAGCGCACGTCGGTCGCCGCCGACCCACTCGACCTTGAACGGGCGGAGGGCGCCCGTCGCAGGGTCCGACAGCTCGTACGCTGGGCCGTGCCTTGCGCTGAGCGTCGCACCGGGCTCGACAAGGAGCGGATACAAACGCCCGCTGCCATCGCTCACGATGTATGACGTCGGCGAGAGCGCGTGCAGCGAGGGATACTCGGACGGCGGCGCGTCCTCGGACTCAAGCGGTGTCGGCAGTGAGCCGAGCGAGCAGTAGATGGGCGACAAGTCCTTGCCACGCATGGGCACAGACGAAGGTCAGCACGCTCCGCAGCTGGCATGGGGGAGGACGGGAAGAGGGACGCACCGGCTTCAGCTTGGCAGCCCAGATCTCCCAGTTCTCGTCGACCCAGCCCATCCAGCCTCCCCAGCAGCGGTCGAGGTGGTCATGTCTGATGCGAGCGCCGACCTCGCGCGAGGAGAGCGTCGTCTTGCCGTGCTGGACGCGGGCCTGTGTGACGGATGCGCCGGCGAGCGGGAAGGACGCCGTCGACGCCGTCGGCGCCGTGAGCTTGTACGTCTCGAACTTGGGGTTGCCGAGCGAGTGGTCGCGCGGGAACGACTTGGATGACATCGTGCGTGCGGACCAGCTCGAGCTGAGGTTGCTGTTGCTGCTGGAGTCGGGTGCCGGGGTGGGAGTCAGGCGGGAGGGGCTGCTGTGCGCGCCGACGTCCATCGCGCACCTTCCCGTCGACCCTGAACACTTGCAGCCGGCCCAGGAGCAAGTCAGCATGGCCAGCATCAGCTCACGACGCCTCGCCAAGGAGCTCACGCAGATGCGCACCAAGGGCACGCCGGTCGGTGCGTCCCTCTTCGCTGCGGCCGCTCCCGCTTGCCCCTTTCCGCCGCGCCAGGCCGGCCGTGGGCTGACAACACCCTCGCCTCGTCGCCGCAGGTATCGAGCTGCTCGAGGCAGAGGACTTTGACATCTGGAAGCTGTCAATCTGCGTACTGGGCGAAAGCGTGTACGAGGTGCGTCCCGCTTTCAGCTGCAACCCTGCGCAGTCCGCCTGGGTCGTGAGCTGACCCGCCGTCTCTATCTCTTTCGACTGCTGCTCAGGGCGAGAAGTTCGCCCTGCAATTCAAGTACGCCCCTTCCCGTGGGACCAGCTTCACAGGCGCTGACGGTTTCGCTGCAGGTTCAGCGGCCGGTATCCGATTGACTCGCCAGAGGTCACCTTCGTCGTTTCGGACGGCTTCCAGTGCGCACTCATCTCATTTTCGCCGATGAGAGTTTGGTCAACTCTTTGTCTGCCAGAGGCCTGTAACTGACTACATCTCGTCGTTCAGAGCGCCGATACATCCGCACATCTACAGGTGCGCAGCGCCCTGTCCTCGTTCCGCAGCACAACCGTTCACTGACCTGCTCTCCTTCCTCGTGCAGCAATGGTGGGGACGCAAAGATGTCCTCCTTCGCAGTCTTCAGACACTGATATGAACTTGTTGCACAGGTCACATTTGCGCCGACGTCCTGACGAGCGGCTGGTCTCGTACGTCCCCTTGGCCCAGCTTTGTCTAACTGCCCCAGGAACTGACATTCTCGTCGTGCTGCAGCCGTCCTCAACGTCCAGTCCATCTGCATCACACTGCAGAGTATGCTCGCTTCGTGCAAGGTGCGACCATGTTTGCTGTGCTCAGCACCTTTTGAAGAGCTGACTCTTCCTGCGCACAACCCCTCACACAGACGAAGGAGCGCCCGAAAGGCAACGACGACTACGTCCGACGGGCGCCGTCCAACCCGAAGATGTCGCGCTGGGTGTTCGACGTACGTTGCTTTTGAGCGTGTCAGCTGAGACGTGATCTGATCTCGTTGGTTCTGTATGCAGGACGACACTGTTTGAACAAACTGAGCCTTCGTTCTGCCTTCAAGCCATACAGCGACGGGTACGGCACACGCATCCACTCGCAGCTTCGCATATCTCCTTCGCTCCCAGGGACTTCGTCCGTCGCGTCGCCTTCGCCACGTCGACGAGCGCTGCGCGCCGCATCACCGACTGTCCCGCTCTCCTCTTTGCGCTCTGCCATGACCTCTCACGACTCACTGAGCATAAAGGGTACACATCGCAAGCTGGAGCGCATGCTCGTCAGCGGTCCCAACTGCCCTGCCTGCGAAAGTGCTGCGCCGGGAGGTTTTGGGTGTAGGCGGCCGGCCGCTTTCGTCGTCGCGCGCGCCGGCCGGGGACTCCTTTTCCCTCCCGCCTGTCATCTCGTTGCTCCCCCTTCATCCCTCCGAACGTCATCCAGCTCGCCCGAGCCGTCCCGTAGACGCCCCTCTCTTAGAAGCATGGCCGACGCTGCTGCTGCAGAGGCGGCTCGCGCCGAGAAGGTTGCGCGAGCAAAGGCGCTGGTGCGTCTCCCCCTCCCCCTTCCGTGTCTCCGCGTGATGGGTCCTGTCTCGCCCTGCGCGGCCCCCCTCAAACACGAGCTGACACAGTCGGGCGGTGCTTGCAGCTCAACAAGAAGAAGAAGGCCGCAAAGAAGGCCAAGGCCGAGGCTCAGTCCGAGGCGAGCTCCGTCGCTGCCGCTACGCCGTCGCTGGGCGACGTCGCGAGCCCGCGCGACAGCATCGACGGTGTCGAGAGGTGCGTCGCTTCCCACCCAGCTCTGTCTTGCAGACGACCGATCGATCCTTTGTGCTCCATGTTCAGGCCTGCAGCCGAGATATCCGCCGCGCCGAGCGTCGCACCGACCGAGGAGGAGTCGGGCACCAGCGCGTCACCTCTCAAGACGGACGAGGTCGCGGACCAGCCGCCTCCGCCGCCCGCCGAGGACGACGCGGCACCGAAAGAGCCTGAGCCCGAACCTGAGCCCGAGCCCGCTGCGCCTGCCGAAGAGGCTGCTGTCGCTGAACCGACGCCGCAGCCTGTGGTCGAGCCTGCGGCAGACGTCCATGTGGGCGAGCCTGACGCTCCTGCGCCTGCGGACGAGGCCGCTGCGGGCGAGGAGCGAGCGCCGTCGCCATCGCCTGAAGAAGCGACACCTGTTGTCGACGCCGCCCCTATACCTCCTCCAGCAGCAACGGAACAACCGGCGCCGGCCGCGCCTGACACCTCCGCGCAGGACGCCGAGAAGCTTGCCACGCTCGAGTCGACCATCGCTGCGCAGAAGCAGACCATCTCGGTCCTGACGTCGGAGAAGACGCAGCAGGCTGCGCAGCTCGACCGGCTCAACGAGGTCGACTCGCAGCTCTCTGAGCGGACCGACGAGCTCACCGACAGCCGGTCGACGGTCTCTAGGCTCGAGGCGCGCGTTGGATCGCTCGAGGGCGAGCGCAAGGACCTGTACGAGCAGATCGAAAGGCTCAAGGAGCGCACGAAGGAGCTGCAGGAGGCCGAGGGCTTCCGGGACGAGGTCAAGGAGCTCAAGAACAGCGAGTCAGCGCTGCAGAAGAAGGTGGCTGCGCTCGAGGAGGCCAAGAAGGCCGCTGACGAGAAGGAAGGCGGCAGGGTCAAGGAGCTCGAGGAGACGCTGGAGCGCACGCGGGAGCGCGAGAGCACCCTAGAGCGCGAGGTCGGTCGGCTCAAGTCGGTATGTTGAATCGTAGCGTACCGCTTTTTGAGACGCTATGCTAACCCCCCGTTCGATTATAGGCGCACTCGACCCTCGAGTCAAGCCACCAGACGGCAAGCTCAAGTCTTACGTCGACGCAGGAAACGCTCAAGGCCCTCGAGGCCGAGCACTCGTCCGTCACCTCCGAGCTCGAGTCCCTGCGCGCGACGCACGCCACGGTCGAGTCAAGCAACGCGATCCTCATCGAGACCAACGCCAAGCTCACGGAGCAGCTCACGTCACTTGAGACGACTTCGACCGACTCGTCGGCGCAAGTCCTCACGCTGCAGCAGTCGCTCGATGAGGCGAACGAGGCGCAGCGTAAAGCCCAAGGCGAGCACTCGGCGCTCGACGCCAAGTACAAGGCGCTCAACACGCGGCTTGACGCCCTGCAAGCAGAGAACAGCGGTCTGCTCCAGCAGCTCGAGGAGATGCAGAGCAAGGTTGTCGATATCCAAAAGGAGCGCGTCGAGCTCGAGGAGAGGGTCGCGCAGCTCGAGCGGGACGGGAAAGAGGCAGCTGCCGAGACTCAGCGCCTGCGAGAGGCCCTCGAGGAGAAGGAGACGGCGCTGACGGCAGCCGAGACTGCACGGGAGCAGGCGGTGGAACGCACAGCGTGTATGACGGACGAGTATGTTTGCCCTTTGCTCTCGCCCAGCGACTCTACGCTGACCATCCGCTTCTTGCAGGATCGCCTCCCTGACTGCTGAACGCGAGTCGTCGTTGCGGTCGATCCAGGACCTCGAGCGTGATCGCAGCGATCTGCGCCGCGTCACCTCGGCCACCCGGAAGGAGGCCGACGACACACTTGCCCTGCTCGAGTCTGAGCGCAGCAAGGCCGAGTCGCTCGAGGCGCAGGTCGCCGCTCTGGACGAGCTCAAGGCGTCGCTCGCAGCCGAAGAGGAGAAGCGCACGGTGGCTGAGAAGAGCCTAGCCGAGGTCAACGAGGAGCTCAGCCGGCTCAAGGACGAGGTCGAGTCGCTCCACCAGGCCGCGGCAGAGCGCGACAAGATCGCCGAAGAGGAGAAAGAGCAAAACGAGAGCGGCGGCAAGGCGCACGAGGAGCGCCTGACCAACCTTCAGAACCAGCACGCGCTTGAGCTGTCGACGGCCAAGGGCCAGATCCGGAAGCTCGAGAGTGCCGTCTTTGACGCCGAGAAGGCGAGCTCAGATTCGCAGCTCCGAGGTGCGTCCGTTTCAGCGCTTCCGCCAAAAAAAATGCTGACTTTTGCTACTCTTCACAGTGCACGAGCTCCAGGCGGAGATCGACACGCTCCGCACGACCGCCGCCCAGTCGGCCCGCACCCTGTCGCTGCAGGCACCTTCAACATCCACGGCCGCCCTCTCACCCTCGCGTACATCATCAACCAACCCCTTCGACCACCTCTCGTCGCGGCCGGTTGACGCCGACCTGGCCCCGGCCTCGCGGCACGCGCGCAAGGTCTCGCTCTCGATGCTCAAGGCGCGGATGGAGACGACGCCCGGCGGCGGAGCTGGCGGCCCGCGCGAGGCGTCGACGGGCGCGTTGTCGTCCATGGCAGTCGACGAGGAGGACGAAACGTCGGCCGTTGCCGTTGCCGCATCGCAGGACGTGTCGCCCGGCGCGCCGGCGGTCGCCCAGGTCAAGCCGCGCGGCCCGCGCATGGTGACCCACCAATTTTCGGACCGTGACGGGATTCTGTGGTGCTCGTGCTGTGAGGGTGACTTGATAGTGATCTAACAGGATCTTTTAGTAGATCTCGGGCCTGGCTTGCGAGCCGTCCTTCGCGAATGAGAAGGAAATCATGCATATGGACTACCGTCTAGTGTCGCTTCAGACCAGCTGAACCTCCGCCGTCCGTCCTCCGAACAAGCCTCGTACCCGTTGCCAACCAGCCGTCAGATCCTCAGCAGCCTCTTGCCAGCCGTTAACTCCTTGCGTTTGCCGCAGACGCCCCTCCATAAGCGCGAGCAGTGCCCAGAGCGCAAGCAGCAGCGCAGCGACGCCGCCTTCGCCTAACTGCTGAAAGCCCGTCCCGTGCCTCCTCATTCCAAAACCTGGTTGCACGTCCAGCTTCGCGTGCGCGACAAAGCTTCCACCCCCGACCTGCTGCTGCAGGACGTGCCCGCCCGCGTCCACGAACGCAGACACGCCCGCCGCGCCGGCGTCGCACAGCAGGATTGGGGCGGCTGTCTCGAGCGCGCGGGCGCGGGCCTGAGCGAGGAGCGAGAAGCCGACGGCGAGGGACCATGTGCTGGATGGGACGAGGGTGAGGGACGTGCGGGCGGTCGTGAAGAGGTCTGGGAAGTTGAGGTCTGCAGCAGGAGCGGGAAGCTCTCGTTAGCCCACTTTCCGCTCCGTGCGAGTCAAGGCGCTACACGCACCGTTGCAGATGACCGAGGTCAGGTGAGCGGGCCGCTTGTAGTCGAGCTCCGGCATTGACCAGTTCGTCTTTGCGACGCCGTGCGGTATGGGCAGGGGCAAGGTGAAGGTTGGTGGCACCTGCGGATGGGCGGCAATGCTGAAGGACTCGGCGACTGCACGAGCGTCCACTGTCAGTTTAGTGCTGAGCGAGATTAGAGAGGAAGGGACGCACTCGGTACTCGATTCTGCTTGTGGTACTCGCCGACGACCTTCCCATCGGGACCAACGAGCACGAGCGCGTTTTTCCTCAGCTCCCTCCCCTCGTCGTCCTGCACACGCCCGTATGGTGCGATGACACCGACGCCGATCCACGAGCCGCTCTGACTTGCGACCGCCCCGACTTCGCGCACCATCTCGTCCCACTGCTTTTCGGTGCTGAGCGAAACGACGCCCTCTGGCCAAAGGAGGACGGTGGCGGAAGAGACGAGCCGACGCGACTCGGCGAGGTAGCGATTTAGATGATCATTGTCACCTGATGACGGGGTTGGCGGAAGAGGGAGGATGCAGGGAGAGACCCGGTTGAGGGCGAGGGTGATGGCGCAAAAAGCGGCTGGAGAGCGAGGATGCCAAAGAGAAGCGTCGCAACAGACAGAAGCGTGCTGCGTGACACCGAGCGAGGTACGGACTCAACCTGCGCGTGGGAGGCCTGCTGAGCATCGCGGTCGTTGCCGTCGCGTTCGAAAGGGTGATCTGCGACAGTGTCTATGTCGGCATGCGAGACGGGGACACAGCCAGTCGCCGGAAGCAAAAGCGGTCTCTCTCTTGAGGCCTCGCCAGTATCGAGTGGTGCGTGCGTCGCCTCTAGCAAGGGTGCATCGACTATGTCGAGCGAGTGAAGGAAGTCGTGGGCATCCCCCACCCTGGCCGGCAGCGCCGTGCAAGTTCTGCCGATCGCCGAGGGCTTGTGCGACCAGGGCGGAAGACAGAGCGAGGGTGAAGTCGACCGCAGAGGAGCCGAGGAAGGGGATGAGAAGGACGTTCGAGTCGAAAAGGAAGCCGTTGAGGGGTGTCCATGCGCCCTGCGACGACGTTAGGCGGATCAGCTTCGCCGTGAGAGGCTCTAGAGCTGGGACCATACGCACCTGTCGTCCAAGGGGGGATAGGCGACCAAAGACTGCCCACGCGGTCGTCCAGAGGACTGGGAAGGTGAGAAGACGTGCGACGGGCCTCTCGGCGAGCACAGGCCGCGCAGCAACCCACAAGGCGCACGCAATGGTGCCCAACGCGACCGCAGACAGCAGACAACTCAGTAATCCGACACTGACGACGGCTTGCGAGTGTGCGCGAAGAGCTTTGGTGATCTCCGAGAGGTAGGCGAGCGTGAGGCCGGGGACGAGGCTGGCGAAGGCTAGGACCACGGAACGGGCCGAGACGGATGTGCGCTGCAGCTGGAGCAGCAGGACCATGAGCAGCGTAGGAGCAAGCAGCGGCGATGGCGTGAAGCCCAGTCCGAGTGCAGCGAGAGGCAGGGTCACGATGGGCAGGGCAAGAGGCTGAAGCTGGCGAACGAGGTCGGCGGTCGGCCAGGGCATGACTGCGGCTGCAAGGGACGTTCGGCCAAAAGTCGGCACACGCTCCAGCATGTCGGGCACAAGAAGCGGACGTACTGAAGTGCTCTGATGAGCTGGAGGGCTGCTGCAAGGTGGTTGCTGGGTACTGAGGAAGTCAGGGTTGCTCGATTGACTGCTTCAGCCCGCAAGCTGCCCGGTCGAGCCCCCTGTTGACTCCGTCGCCGTCCCGCAAGAAGATCGACAAGCTGTCCGTTCAGCCCATAAGTCGACAGAGTGAGCCTGGTCGACTACAGCGATGTATAGAGCAGCAGGTCGGCTGTCGCTGCATGCGGTGCGCTTCTCCGGAGGAATAGGGGTGGACTCGGGGAGGGCGAGTGATGTTCGATTATCGTCGCTTGTCTAGTCTGATCGTCTGGCCCTGAAGCTCATAGTGATCCGCAGACGCGAACCCCAATCGCCTGATCAGTTCCATCTCAACCTAATCCTCAACTGCGCTTCCCTCCTTCACCCGCCTCCCCAGCAGCGCATCCAGAGCCCGAGCAACATCGCACGGCCGCAACATGGCACCAGCGCAGTCGCCAAGTTTGCCCTGGACCCCGCGGCACGGCGTGCAGCTGGTTCGTGAGCTGCTGCTCGACCGCCGTCGGTTCTGGCAACTCGCAGCACTCCTCCTCCTCGGGGAGCTCGCTCTCGGCCTGCTCATCATCCGCTTCGTACCTTGTGCGTTCCTGTACCCGTTGATATGGGTAGGGGCTGACTGAGAGCTTCCGCGCGTCGGCAGATACGGAGATCGACTACCGGGCATACTCGCAACAGGTTGACGGCTTCCTCGCCGGCGAGCGCGACTACGCGAAGCTCGTGGGCGACACTGGCCCGCTGGTGTGAGCCCTATCTTCATGTATCTACTACCCCGCATGTGCGTGCTTCTGCTGACCTGCTTGCTTAACTTGGACGGGTCAGGTACCCGGCGCTGCACCTGTACATCTACTCCGCGCTCACGTACCTCCCCTCAACTCCGTCCTGGCCCCTTACGCTCCTTTTCCCGGCCAAGCTGCACGCCCACCTCCTTCCACAGCTACTGTTCCTTGCACTCTACCTCGCGCAGTTCCTCCTGACGGCGACCATCTACCGCAACGCCGGCGTGCCGCAGCTCGCGCTCGTGCCGCTCGTGCTCGACAAGCGCGCGCACAGCATCTACATGCTTAGATTGTTCGGCGACTGCTGGGCCGTCGCGATCGCGTCAATCGCTGTCATCATCTGGCAGAAGGGCTGGTGGAAGACGGGCAGTATCGTGTATAGGTGCGTGCGCAACCTCTTGACCTGCGGGCGTTGATAGCTGATGTTTTGACTGCGCGCAGCCTGGCACTCGGTGTCAAGATGAACATCCTGCTATACCTCCCGGGACTGCTGCTGCTCTACTGGAAAGCCATTGGCCCCGTCAAGATGATCGTCAACCTTGGCCTCATCGCGCTCGTCCAGGTGCGCGCGCGCGTTTGCTTTCCGTTATCCGCTTATGCTCGACTGACCTTACTATCTTGCGCAGATCGTCCTCCCAGCACCTTTCTTCCTCTCAACACCGCATCACATGCGCGCGTACCTGACGTCGGCGTTCGACTTCTCACGCTCCTTCCTCTACACTTGGACCGTCAACTGGCGTTTCGTGCCCGAGCGGACATTCCTCGCGCGAGAGTTCCACGTCGCACTGCTCGCCGGGCAGGCGGGTCTGCTCGCTCTGCTTGGGTGGAGATGGTGCTGGAGCGAGAGGGGCGGGACTGTTGGCGTCGTGCGAAGGGGCTTGGAGGCGCCGCTGCAGGGAGCAGCAGGCCGACGCATCAATGCGAAAGGCATGTTCTACTATTCGCTTGCCGCTGAACCTCGAGCTGATGCAGCTACCCCCCCCCCCCCCTCCCTCCCGTTCGCAGAGGTCGCCGCCATCCTCTTCACGTCGAACCTAGTCGGCATCCTCTTCGCGCGGTCGCTGCATTACCAATTCCAGTCGTGGTACTTCCATCAGCTGCCCCTGCTCGTGTACCTCTCACGTTGGCGGGTGCTGTCCTCGTGCGTTTGTCCAGCTCAGCCTCGGTCTGATGCGTTCGCTGACCGGGCGCTGCTGCTGTTCTCGCCGTCGACCAGGCTTCTACTGCCGCTCATTGCCTACGGCTGGGCGACGTACCCATCAACGGACGCATCATCGCTCGCTCTTCTGGTCGGCAACGCAAGTCTGCTGCTGGGCGTCTGGCTGGGCGACGCGGAGGGCCGTGGCCGGCAGCTGCGTGCCAGTGGGGTAGCAGGTGGGTCGGGCGAGGATGCGGACGCGCGCCGGTTGAAGATGCGATGATGTACGCTGGTCGTATCGATTCCGGCGGTTGATGACCAACGTCAGCGCTGCGGCTGCGGGGGTGGCCTGCCTCAAGCGGCAGGTGTGCGCCGTGCGAAGGGGATGTGCCGGGGTGGCTGCTGCGCGCGACAACGGGCTGCCCGCGGTGACCGCGACGAGGCGCGCGCGGTCGTCTTCTTTCCCACCGACCACGACTCAGCCCATCCTTCCTTCCTTCTTCCCTAGTCCCTGAACCACCCATCCCCAACCTCACCGCACTCCTCCCCAGCCATGCACGCCTCGCTCCTCACTGCCTTCGCCCTCGCCGCCATCTCGGCCAAGGCCCTCCAGGTCACCTCGCCCTCCAAGACGACCGAGTGGGGAACCTCGGGCTCGCACGTCCGTCCTTTGCCTTCCATCCTTACCCTCCTTCCCCCCTGCCTCGGCCCTCCTGCTGCTCTCAAGCTCAGCCGGCTGACACTTTTACCCCCTTTGTCTCTTCCCCATCATCCACCTCTGTCCTCGTGCTGTGTCGCTCGCGAACTGCTTTCTCGCGCCGCTTTGTCTGCTTGTTTTCGACGCGTCCCGACCACCGGCCAAACCTTGGCGCTCGCCCTTCCTCCCCATTCTTTCTTCTCTCTCATATCCTCGCGCACACAGACCATCGAGTGGGAAGCTGTCTCCACCGACGCCGACTCGTTTGACGTCCTCCTCGTCAACTTTGTGCGTTCGCCCCGTCTTTTCTGTGCCGGCTCCCTTTGCTTTGCGGGGCCGGAGCGGCCTGGTCGGTCACGCCTGACAGCACCATGGACGCGTCGCTGATCCGTTTCTCGCGCCTTCCTTGGCCTGCAGGCCAACTACCCCACCACGTCCGAGACCCTCAAGTCGGACGTTAGCGCGTCTGACGGCTCGCTTACCGTCTCCTACCCCGAGTGCGTTGTCGTTTCAAGCGCGCGTCTTTCCCGCACGCGACGCGTCGTGCTGACGCCTTCTCCCACCTTACTACTCTCAGCGGCGACTGGCCCAGCGGCGACGGCTTCCAGATCAACTTGATCAACCCCAAGACGACTGCCATCCTCGCCCAGTCGAACCAGTTCAACATCACGTCCGACGGTGAGACCGAGTCGTCGTCGGCTGTGTCGTCGTCGTCCACCTCGTCGGCCGCTTCGTCGTCGTCGTCGTCGTCGTCGTCGGCTTCGTCGTCGTCGTCCGCCGCTTCGTCCTCCAGCGCCCGTATCACCACCTCGGCTTCGTCGGCTGCCAGCACCGCGTCCACCGGTTCCCCTTCGGCTTCCGCTTCGGCCTCGGGCGGCGTCGCGATCCCTGTACGTCTTCACTCTGATAAACCTTCCCTTCGACGACTGACTGACGCCTGACATCATTCTCCAGGTTGCGAACAACACCTCGGGCGCTTCCGCCATCGCCTCGCTCTCGGGTGCCGCCCTCGTCGGTGCGCTCGGCCTCGTCGGCGCCTTCCTCGTCTAAGTGGGCCTCCCCAACCTCACCCTAGACGCTCGATTCGTCAATTTGCTGTAGTCCACTTCCTTTCTACTCTTCGCTTCGTGCTCTCGGACACTCTTCGTTCCCCTTCCATCCTCCTTCCTCGTTCGTTGCACAAACCACAGGAAGCGACAGCACGCGCCCCTCTCTGTCCCTCTTTCACCCTCACCAGGCCTCGCAGACGCTCATTTTCCACACCCTTCGTTCGGCTCTTCCCCTACACTCGTCGATGCTTGTGTGTTGGGTCCTCTTTATGAAGACCTTCCCCCCTTCTCGAGCGTATCCATCCCGTTTACCTTCGGTTCAGCTTCCGTTGTGCGAGCTGCGCGCTGCCTGTCGACTGCGAATCGGCCGCTGCGTTCTCGCCGCGGTACCGGCTACCGTGCGCGCCCTGCTGTGCACGTCCGCTCTCCTCTTCTCGGGTCCGACGCGCGATGAAGAGTCGGTCGGAGGTGCCCTACAGGCTCGTGATTGAATGTGACGTCCGCCCTGTCGACGGGGCGAGGGCAAGCGCCGAGCCCCTCGGCCACCGAACCATCATCTTGCCACCCCTCCCCCTCACTCCAGCAGGCATGCAGCACCCCCTCTGGACCAAACCGACAAGCTCACGCGGCCCAGTCTACCCGACTCCGACGTTCGTGCGCGCGACGGGGCTCGAGCAGCGCCCGGGCGTGGCGCAGGCGGCGGCCGACGGCACGGGCGACAAGGGGCGCGAGGTCGCGAGCTGGTACGAGGCATTCTCGGCGAGGGACTCGCCCGCCGGCACGCCTAGCGCCGGGGCAGCAGGTACCAGCATGCACGCGGGGGACGAGGTCAAGCTAGGGGAGGAGGAGGACGACGATGACGACGAGGTGCTGTGGATTCCGCTCGACGAGGACGGCGCCGACTCGGACATCGAGTTCATCCCGCCGCCATCCGCTCCTCCTGCTTCTCCTCCTCTTGCAGCTCAAGCAGGAGCAGCAATACCTGCGCTTGCACCTCCTCTCCCGCCGGCCAACCCTCGGCCGGCGCCGTCGTACCTCCCGCGGCCGGCGGCGATCGCCCTTCCCGCACCGCCCGTCGGAACCAACCACTTCCTTCCCTTCTCGCCGCCGGACGACCCCGTCCGCGCCCCGTCGGCCAAGGGCAGCAAGTTGGTCGACCTGCTTGTGCTGCCCGCCGCAGATGCGGCCAAACCCGCCTTCCAGCCGCCGGCATACTTCGCGCTCGGGCCGAGCAACAAGGGACATCAGATGCTGCGCAAGGCAGGGTGGGATGGACACGCACTCGGTCTAGCTGCATCCGCACCGGCCATCACGCACGATGACGCAGGAGAGGTCGACGACGACGAACCTCCGGCCGCATCCTCGTTGTCGCGCATCGCGCCCATCGCGACCTCCCTCCTCCCGGCGCAGCGCGGCCTCTCCTCGGCCCTCCTCGCCCACAAGCGCGTGACGCACTCGCACGAGCACATCGAGGCTGCGCGCAAGCGGTCCCGCGCCGAATTGGCACGCAGCATACCAAGCGCGAAGGAGCGGGCGAGGCAGGAGAAGCGCGAGAGGGAGACGCGGAAGGCGCTCGCAGCCGAGCTGAACGCCGATTGAGTGCTTCGTGGTGCGTGTCCCGCTGCGTTCGCCCGCTTCTTTCAGACCTGACGGTACCTCTCCTCTCTTTTCCACAGACCCACCGATGGACACCCCTGAGCCCTGTTGCTGACGCCGAGTTCGACGGCGCAGCAGAGCGCATACACTCTTCCCCTTTTGTCCTCCGTCAGCCTTGCACCGCTCTCGCGTTCAGACCCTCATCATTCCTCGCTGCAGATGACGCTCGCTCGAGGGCAGGAGCAGGGAGAAGAGCTGCACAATTCGCGACTGACGTACATCGTGCGTGAGTGCTGTGCGTTGCTTCTGCTTTCCTTTTGAGCTCCGTGCCTCGGCTGATCCTATGCAGCTATGCTGCTCAGCGCGTCTGCCGCATCAACGCCGTAACTCGTTGAATCGTCTCGGCAGACGGCGAACTCAAGGCCAGGATTGCGGCGCTCGTTGAGCTGAGCGCGGCGCGTGTACGGGTGGTGCAGCTGCGCGAGCGTTCGGGCGGGGAGCTGCTGCGCGCCGCTAGTCGTCACCGGCAGCGCCGCACCCATCCATGTCGCTACACGGCGCACCAGTCGTCACCACAAGGTCGGTCCTTTGTATGGCCGTCCGTCTGCGTGAGCCACGGTTGATGGCGGTCGTTGTCGCCTGCAGGGGTCGCTGCGCAGCGGCGGCGATGGCGAGTGAAGCGTCAACGCTCCGCCCCTCATGCCGAGCCTGATCATCATGACTGCTCGCTTGTACCCTCGCTTCTGTCTTGCTCTAAGCCCGGACACCTCGCTCGCCTTGCCCATGCAGTACGCCTTGCCTCGTTCCACAGCACCTGACGACTCATCTGCACCGGCAGCTCGCGTGCGCGTCAAGTTCCCACGCTCGTCGTTCGTCGTCGGCCGTGGCCTTGCTCCACCTAACGACGACCTAATTCGGGTCCGGCTCCCCGCCGCCGTGCGTATTCTCGGCCACTGCCCCGCCGCCTCGGCTTGTCACGTCGCGCTCTGCCTGACCACTTGTTGCTTTCTTTCTGCCGGCAGCTCCCGGGCGACCTTCCTTCACCCCCCCACCCTTCCCACCTTCCTACACCCAACCGCTCTTCCCAGCACGCGTCCTTGGAAGCAGAGCCTCCCTTTGACCACAGTCCTTACAAGAACGCGGCCGCACCTTCTTTTGTCGACCTGTGAGTATCACAAGGGGGTTGCGCGGACGGCAGCACAGCGGGCGGGACAACAGGGGAAGCCCAAGCAGGAGCTAGGCCAAGCAGTTGAGCTGCTGGAGCGCAGGGTGTCACGGACCGTCACTGATCCATCCCTTTGCTTCTCAAAACAGACCGCACCTAGGGTCCTCCCTCGTCCGACCTTCACCATGCTGTCGGCTCTCCCCCTCGCTTCTCTCCTCGCTCTGGTCCCTTCCGTTCTCGCGCACGGTGACCACGGCCTGCCCGACACGCCCGCCATCCGCGCCGCCGGCGTCGCCCACCGCGCCAAGTACGACGCCTGGCTTGCCGCTCGCACGGAGAAGCAGAAGCGCGACTCGACCTGGCAGGACGAGGCTGCCATCACCGGTGCGTTCCTCATCTGCGTTGAGAGTTGGGGCCGGGGACTGCGGACTGAAGGAAGCGCACCTTGCCCCTGCAGACCCGACGCAGGAGTGCTCGTACTACTCGTACGCGCCGGTGACCGACGCGAAGGCCCAGTTCCCGTCGATCTGGGAGACGGCAACGATCGTCGACGGCGACACGACCGCGCAGGAGAAGTTCAACGAGATCAACAGCACACTGCCCTCGTACATCGTCCCCAAGGGCACGCACAACGGCGACTTCTCGGCCTTCACGCCGACTTACAACCGCTCCGACCCCGACTGCTGGTGGACGTTCAACGGCTGCGTCCACTCCAAGTACGACTACCTCGAGCAGAACAACGTCGCCGATATCTACAAGGTGCCCGAGCCGGAGACGTTCGGCCTCAACTTCGACGACGGGCCCAACTGCACCCACAACGCCTTCTACGACTTCCTCAAGGAGCAGGACGTCAAGGCGTCGATGTTCTACATCGGCTCGAACGTCCTCGACTGGCCGCTCCAGGCGCAGCGCGGATACGAGGAGGGCCATGAGATTTGCGTCCACACCTGGTGCGCCCCGTGCTGATGTGTCTGCCTATGCCACGTGATGATGCTTACTTGCCCTTGTCTCGCTGCAGGTCGCACCAGTACATGACGTCGTTCTCGAATGAGGAGGCTTTCGCCGAGCTGTACTACACGATCAAGGCCATCAAGCTCGTCATCGGCGTCACGCCGACCTGCTGGCGCGCGCCGTTCGGCGACGTCGACGACCGCATCCGCACCATTGCGTACGGGCTCGGGCTGCAGCACATCATGTGGGAGTACGACTCGGACGACTGGAAGGTTGGCGTCGACGGCGTGACGCAGGCCCAGGTCCAGCAGAACTACGACGACCTGTTCGCCCGCGCCGCCAACGGTACCTTTGCCACCTCGGGCACCATCATGCTCACGCACGAGATCCGAAACGACACGATGCAGCTCTTCATTGACAACTTCAGCAAGCTCAAGTCGGCCTTCAAGTACCTCACGCCGGTCTGGACCGCGTACAACGTCACCAACATCTACCCCGAGTCGAACGCGACCCAGGGCCAGGTGTTCGCCGACTACGAGAACGCCCGCGGCGCTTCGCTCTCGGCCCTGTCGGCCACGCCGACTCACACGATGAAGGACGCGACCGCGACCGGCGTCGACTCGACCGCCGTCATCGTCCCGACCGTCGCCTCGGGCTCCGCCGCTGCCGCCGTCAGTGCCAGCGCCTCCGCGTCGTCCGACAAGGCCAGCACCGGTAACAAGTCGGCCGCCTCGCACAACGCTGTCGTTGGCGGCCTTGCCGTCGGTGCGCTCGTCGCCGTCGGCGCGTCGTTCCTCGCGCTCTAAAGCACCTTCCCTCCCCTTTGCACCGCCTCCGCTCCCCTCTTCGGACCACCTAGAAGCACGGACGCCGGATCTCTATTCCCACCTTTGCTGTATCTAACATCCCGCACTCCCTTAACACAAGCTCCCTTCCTCTCGCCTTCTGCGCTCCGCACGCCGCACACTGCACACCCTGCCCTTCCACTCGTTCCTCTATACCCTCGATCTCACATGCGATCTTGCAGCGCATGCCCGGGCAAGGTGCGCGCCTTGCATCGGCGGCGGGCTTGCGAAGTTTGCGAAGCGACGAGCGCTGGCCGTGGGCGTGGGCGGGCGCCTCGCCGGTCGGGGTGTTGAGAGGACGGAAGGAAGGAGCACGAGGCAGCCAGCATCAGCTGAGAAGGAACGGACCTGCCACCGGCGGCGTGCATGGCAGCGTCCTGCCCGAGCGCGGTCAAGGTGCTGCTCCTGTCGGACCATGGTCACTTGCGGGGGAGCACAAGTCGAGACGGCAGAGGGCGTCTGCGCGGTCCTCCTCGACAACCATCCGCCTTCGCCCCCTACCTCGGGCCATCCTCGCCTCGACAACATGCCCTCGCCAGCGGACCAGATCCACCTGCAGTCCCAGGCGGACGCCGGGCCGTCGACGCTCCCACCCTCGCCCGTCCCTGGCCCCTCGACACCTCTGCCGCCCGCAGCTCCCCCCAAGGGCCCGCACCGGATGCGCATCGCGACGCAGGGCAAGGTCCGCAACTACCGCGAGTTCGCCGTCAGGTTCCTCCAGGTTCGTTCCCGTTCGAAGGCGGCTGCTTTTGCCGTCGTCAGCGTCCTGTAGGGCTTGGCCTGACCTCGCGCTGTATCGTGCTTGCAGGAGAACCCCTCGCGTCCGTTGGTGCTGCACACCCTGCCTCCCCTGCCGAGCTCAGCACCTGCTCCCGCCGAGCGCTCGCACGAGCCGGCGCGGTCCAAAAAGCCCAAGGCAGCGGCGACGTCGACGATTCCGATGCTCGTGACGGCAGTCGAGCAGATCAAGCGTGCGTACCTCGAGCTCTACGCCGGCAGCGTCGCAAAGGGCAAAGCGCGAGCGGACGACGACGTCGGCCAGCAGCAACCGCGGCCGATGCTCGGGCTTTGGCAGTACAACGAGACGGGCTGCATGGAGGACCTCGAGGAGTACGGCGCGCAGGCGCTCGAGCCGGAGCGGGACGAGCTCGCAGAGGCGGAGCGCGCGCTCCATCGCCTGAAGGACGTGCTCGGCGGCAAGGCAGGGTGGGTCCTTGTCCCCTTGTGTGATACCCCTGCGCTTCAGAGCTGACCTTGACCGCGGTTTGCTTCAGGCCCAAGATGGTCCACACGCCCTACATGAGGGTCACCCTGTCAACGCATCCCCTCCCGGACCTCGCCGCCCAGCGGCACATCACGTACCAGCACGTCCCCCTCCCGGCCGCACCAAAGCGGTCTAAGGCCAAAGCGCGCGCCAAGCGGCGGGCGCTGCAGGCCGAGGGGGCGGCGGCGGCGCGGGTCGGCGCCGGGGCTGGGGAGACGGCGGGCGGCGCGCGCGAGGCGGAGAGAGACGAGGACGCACGCGGCGGGCCATTGACGGCGCTCGCGAGGAAGATCGCCGGGCCAGCGGCAGCAGCGGCGTTGCCGGCCGCTCCAGCTGCCGCGATGGCTCCTGGCAAGGAGCGAACCCCCGGAGGGCAGCGGGAGGGTAAGAGGCGAGCTGAGAGCGGGGCTGAACGAGGCGGTGCGCTCAAGAGGAAGAAGCTCGCCGGTCCATGATCATCATGCAGGCTTCATCCACAAAGCGCCGTTGCTATCGTCTACAGGCGGGCCTGGTGCGCCTCCTCGGCCGCCTTCTTGAGCGACGCAAACTCGGCCGGCCCCGTCGCCTCGCACAGCGCGTGAAAGGCCGACTGCGGGTCCTGCAGGAGCTGCCACGGCGCGGCGTACTCCTTGAGACGCCCCTCCGCAAGCACGAGGACCTTGTCATAGTCGATCTGCAGAACAAGGGGGGTATGGATAGAGGTCAGCAGAGCGCGGGCGATGGGCGTGCTCCGAGAAGAGGACGTACGATGGTCCTCAAGCGGTGCGCTGCGACGCAGAAAGACGAGGAACCGGTCAGCCGACATGCGCCAGAATCAAAAGCGGGTTCGGCACGCACCGATGGTGATGATGGTCGAGCTCGAGAACTCCTCGCGTAGCGTCTGCGTGACGAGGGCGTCGGTCGCATCGTCGATGCTGGCAGTAGCTTCGTCCATCAGGAGGCTGCGAAGCGCGCGCGAGTCAGCACCCTTCATTGCGGGCGGATAGGACCAAAGAAAAGCAGACGGACATCTTGTTGCGCCGGAGGATAGCACGCGCGAGGGTGAGCAGCTGCTTCTCGCCCTGGCTGAAGTTGTCGCCAGACTCGCTGACGACCGAGTCAAGGTTTTTGAACACGTTGCGGTTCTGCTCGTCCTCCCCATCGACGAGCGACGGCGCGGGAGTGGGCGTGTGAACTCCGTCGTCGGAAGGAATGAGATGGACCCGCCGGAGCGCCTCGAGGATCTCGCCGTCGTCGTACTCGCCAAAGACGTCGAGCGTGCTGCGCAAAGAGCCCGAGAGGATCGTCGGGTCTTGCGGGACGATCGTCAGCCGCTTGCGGAGGTCCGTGAGACCGAGCTTGGACGTGTCGAGGCCGTCGATAAGGATCTGGCCGGAGTGCGCCTCGACGAGACGAAGGAGGGCGAGGGCGAGGGTGGACTGTAGAAGGAAGCGCGCATCGTCAGCGCAAGCCCGTGCAGGAGGAAGACGGAAACTGCTCACCTTGCCGCTACCGGTGGAACCGACGACAGCGCAGCGCTTCCCAGGCTCGACGGTGAAGCTGAGCTTGTGCAAGACCGTCGGTAGCTCAGGCGCGTACTTCACCTCGAGGTCGACCACCTCGAGCTTGCCCTCCGAAGGCCAAGAGGCCGGCGGACGAGGGTCGGTGTACTCCGCGGCCTCGAGCGGGAGCTCAGAGTACTGCTTGATGCGCTCGACTGCGACCATCGACTGCTCCGTCGCGACCCAGCGCCTGACGAGGAAAAGCAGATCGTTCGGGATAGTGACGGCAAAAGCTGGAGGAGATAACCTTGTCAGCGGCTGTTGAAAGCATGCTCAAGAGGGTGAAAACGCACCCAGGGCGAAGCCTGCCGTAGCTGCGGTTGAGCCGCCCACGAGGACAGCAGCAGCGGTGACGCCGACCGCGGCGGCGCTCAGCAGCGAGAAGCGCGCGAACAGCCAGCGGTTGAGCGTCCATAGCCAGTAGAAGCTGACGAGGTTCGTGTCGACTGTCTTGAAGAGCGTGAGCATCGTGCTCGTGCTGGCACCAAAGGCACGCAAGACGGCGACGCCGGCAGTCGTCTCGCCGAATAGGGCGTACAGCGGCGAGCGCGTGACGCTGTCGAGGCGGCGCATGTCTGCAGGAAGAGAGAAGGTAAACTCTGATTCCGTGCTGCGACATGGACATGGGATGCACCTCGGGATGACTGGCCGTAGACTGAGCCGGTGCGCCAGTAGAGAATGCCAAGGAAGAAGGCCGCAGCGATGAACGGCAGGCCGCTACGAAGAAGCCCGTTAGCGCGTGGACTAAGTGAGGAGGCGAAACTGGAACGACTCACCCGATAGCGCAAAGCGAGACGAAAGTGACAACAATAGACAGGAGGTAGGTGATTGATTTGAGGATGTTGTCGGGCAACGAGGAGTCGAGCGTCTGAAAAGCGGATGAAGAGAGGTCAGCAAGAGTACGTGACCGAGGAGAGCGGAGACCTCACCTCCATGTCCTTGCTGAAACGGTTGAGGAGGCGACCGCGGCTCTCGGTCTGGTGGAAGCGAACAGTTGCTCGGAGGACGGTCTCAAGCATGTCTGCGGAGCATTATCGGCGTGACGTAAGCGATTGCTTTGAGCGGGCATGCGCGGCCAAGAAGGCGCACTCTTGTGGATCTTGCTGGACGCCCGGAGCGAGCCAATGTACATGACGTAGTACTGCAACGCACTGAGGAGAACGCCAATCATGGTGATCTGCGTAACCGTGCGAGTGGGCTTTCAGCAAAAGGCCTCCACTTAAAGGTAAAAGAGGAGACCCACGGCAGCGTAGATTCCGATGTAGTACAGTGCCCCGTGGTTGTCGCCCTCCGCGAGGTAGCTGTTGGACCACCGACGCAGCCAGCCGTTCTCGAGAACAGGAGAGAGCTTCGAAACGATGAGGACGAGGCCGAGGACCAGCCAAAAGCCGACGCCTCCGCAGCTGCAACCGGATACTCAGCAAGCGTCAGACAAGAATTCTCTGCGTTAGAGAAGGCACGCGCACCTCTTGAGGTAGAGCATCCAGACGTCGCGACTGATGCGGCCGGTGGCGCGCTTCTCGTCCTCGATGAGCTTGCGCGGCGCATTGCGCTTCTCGACCAGCGCCGGGACGGAGGCGTCTCCCTTCTCCTCCTCGACGTCGGGCACTGCAACGTCCTCGATGATGTCTTCCTGCTCATTGGACAGCTGCGGGTCGTCCTTGAGCAGCTCAGCGTCGACGCCGTTCTTGAGTAACTCGCTTGCGCCGCCCGAGTAGGTAACCGAGCCGTTGTCAAGGCTGACGACGTACGACGCGCCGGGTGCGCAGAGCTGGACGTGGTGCGAGACGAGGATGACGGTCCTGCCCTGCATCAAGGGGCCCTTGATGCACCGTTTGAAGATGTGCGAGGCCGTATGAGCGTCCACGGCGGCGAGGACGTCGTCGAGGAGCAGGAGAGACGCGCGCGAGTACACAGCGCGCTGTAAGACGGCGGTGATAGCGATTCAGCTGCTGCGCTCACAGACACAGCAAGGGCAAAACTTACTGCTAGGCTAACGCGAGCCTTTTGCCCACCACTGAGGTTCAGACCAGCTTCGCCAATCTCGGTCTCGTCGCCTGCGGTTCAGCCGGTTAGCCCTGAAGCTTGAGCGATGACTAGCGCATGAAAAGGGCAGAGCGAACCGTCTTCCAGGATGCGCAGGTCGTTTGAGAGCGAGCAAGCTTCCAGAACCTGTTGGTAACGCTTGGGCCTGTACGGCAGACCAAACAAGATGTTGTCCTTGCTGCAGGTCGGCAGGGGAGAAGGTCAGCGGTCTTGCAGTTCACATCAATGGAAGAGGTGAAGGAGCATTTCGTACATGGAAGCGTTGCGCTACCACAGAAAAAGATACAAAGTGTGAGCAACACACCACAGGAAGACGGGCAAAAGGAACTCACCAGCCAGGCCACCTGAGGAACGTACGCCGACACGTTCTTGACGACCCAGTCCTCGTCCGCCGCGTTCGCGTCGAAGGTCGTCATCGCGTCCGGAGCCGAGCGTGGGCATACGAGCTGGCCAGTCAAGAGGTCAGCTTCGCCGAGCAAGGCTTGAAGAAGGAGCGTCTTGCCGGAGCCTGCGTCCGCCGGCAGACATGTCAGCCAGGCTTGAGGTGAGGTGCTGTAACAGGACGCACCAAGTCGGCCGCAGATGAGGGACAGCTCGCCCTCCGGGAAGTCGAGCGTCAGGTCGAGGAGGCTGAAGGTCGTCTTGGGCGTCGAAGGGGTCGATGCGAAGGGCGTGTCCCCACTGACGCGGTCGCGAGGCCACGAGATTGTTGCCGAACGAAGGAAGATCTGGGCGCGAGCGAGTAAGCAAAGTCTCAAGGCAGACAAGTAGAAAGGGGCGAACCTTGCCAGAGTCAGAGGGCACGACGGGCTCGAGCTCGGCCGTCGCCAGGTACTACACCAAAGGAAGGCAGGTCAGTAGTTACAACCAAAACTGCAACGAAGCTGATGACATACCTTTTCAATACGACGCAGCGAGACGAAGCCCTGCAAGACGGAGATAAAAGTCTCGGGCAGAGCGTTGAGGGCGAAGCGGAGCTCGCCGAAGACGGCGACGGCGGTGAAGGCGATGGATGGCGGGAGGTCCTGCCCGCGCCACCAGACGTAGTGCGTGAAGGCAGCGATGATGACCACCGCTGGCGTCGCGCCCCAGATGGCGCTGAACGCAACTTCGATGAGGTAGTTTCCTGCCAAAGAATCCTGAAGGTCAGGTCTGCTGCCTAGGGAAAGGCGCTAGGCATGAAACAGATGGTGGAAGGGGACGCACTTCGCTGCCAACGCAGCTCCTTTTCGCGCAGCGCCTGCACCCGCTTCTCGAAGGACCGTTCCCAGGCCATGAATTTCAGCATCGACATCTGCGCGTGAGGTTCAGTCAGCTAGCGTCCGACCTGCAGCGGAGAAGACGAACTCGCTCCTTGAAGGATCTCGTTCATCATGGCGGTGCGCTCGTCGCGCGCCTTCATGAGATTGTCCTGAGCCGTGACCACGAACTTGGAAGCAAGGTGGTTGAGCGGGAGGAAGACTGGTAGCGCAAAGGGGCAAACAGGTCAGAGGGTATCGAGCGGTAGGATTAGAAGGGCGGAAAACGCACTGCACGTCGTAAGCAAGCCGACCAGAGCCGAGACACCCAGAAGTTGCCAGGTGAACCAGGCGCCGACGATGATTTCAATGGGCGCGTCGATCTGGTACGGTCGAAGACGTCGTGAGCGCGCACGTCGTGTGAGAAAGGCAGAAGGAGCGCACGAGAGAGAACGTGTGGAACGAGAACTCGCCGACCCGGTCGGCGTCGATGGTCATGAGCGTCATGACCTGGCTCTTGCTCGAGACGTCCTCGTCGTCGTCCTTCGCGTCCTCGACCGGCTTGTCGCCGACGTCAGCCGACGCCGTGACGGCCGCGTCGCTCGCGACGTTCTTGCGCCGCATGAGCTTGGCCATGAGGAGCGTCGACAGCTGGACCTTGATGCGCGACTGGAGGTTGGTAGTTGAGACGGACCACAGCATGCCGGTCAGGAGATCGTTGGTGACCATGACGGCGAAGAGGCCGAGCGCAGCGATCCAGCCCCAAACCGGCTCCTTGCGCTCCGGGTCCGACTCAAGGTAGGCGACGAAGCTGTTGATGAAGAAGGCAGGACCGTAGTACAGCACGGCCGTGACGATGGCTAGGCAGATTTCTGTGCGCGAGACGGGTTCAGATCCGTGCTGCGCGACGCATGCGGCGAGTAGGAGGAAAGACTCACGGGCGGCGAATAGCCCAGCGTTGGCGCGGTAGACTTTGAAGAGCACTCCCCAGCCCGAGCCGCGCTTGTGCAAACGGCTCTTCTGCGTCTGGCCATAGATGGCGGCGAACCTGCTGAAGAGCGGCATCGAGCGCAAGTCGTGCGGCACGACGGGCAGGTCGTGCACGTCAAGCGTCTCCGAGGTGTATGCGAGGTTGACGACTGCGCAAGGAGAAACTCAGCAAGTCGTTCGCTCAAAAAGCAAGGATTGACGCACCCTTGGTGCCGTACGAGAAGAGGAGCTGGCCGACGATGCTGGCGTCACTCTGGCCCGAGACGTTCGCCGTGCGCTCACCAACGCGCTGCTCGGCCGCCAGCGCATCGGCAGCAACCTTGCCTGTGTAGAGTTTCGTGAGGGGTGCGTAAAGCTTAGGACCGCGAGGGATATTGACGACAATGGTCGTGGCGGCCTGCGGAGGACGAAGGGGATGAGCCGTCAGCGCCCTGACGCCGGCCAAAGGAAGTAGCGATGGGGCGCACGAAGAGGCAACCCAGCTCGACGTAGCCAAGAATGCGGAGAAGAGCATGATGGGCGACAGCATCGCCCTTGCCGGCCGGCAGGAGCGTCTCGAGCACCTTGCAGACAGTGACGGTTCCGAGGAGGGAGGCGATGTGCAGCGTGTGCCGCCAGTGCGCCGGAACCTCCTTGAGCGGAAGCGAGTGAGCCGTAAGGGCGAGGAGGTATGCGTAGTAGACGATGGCGATGATACCGGACAAGAGGGGGAACGTTGACAGCCGCTCGCCCTGGACCGAAGGCAGGACGACGGCGGCGACGCGGACACCGAAGAGCGAAGCGGCGAGCGCGAGCAGCGGCAGCCGGCCGTAGAGCTTGACGTGCCGCCAGAACGGCTCCTCGTTGAGCGCGACACCGTCCTCCCAGACCTCGGGGTCGAACAGATCGAACGGGTCGTGCTTGATCTCGTGCGGGCCGTCGAGGGTATCGCTCGACGTGGGTAGGGAGGTCGCCGACGACGTCGAGGCTGAGCCCTCCTCGAGCTTGATGCGGCCGTGCCTAGCCCGGCGGACGACGAGCGTGAGGACAGACGCGGAGAGGGCGAAGAGGGCGAGGAAGGGCGTGAGGCGCAGGACCTTGTCGTGAGCAGTCAGGCCGTCCTGGACGAGGGAAGCCGTCTGGAGGACGGGTAGCGGGGCGACGAGCGCGAAGGCAGCCTGCATCTTTGAAGAGTGTTGCTGCGAGCAGCACGAGTGCCTGGTTCAGACGTTGAGGTGGTCTTCCCGGAGCTCGCTGCAGGCTTCTTGACACCTGGGTTTGGATACGTAGCTGGACGAGACTGACTCGAGGATCAGGCAAAGCGGCCGGACCCGTCGCTCGTCCAGCCCACGCTGACGCGCGACGGATTTGCCCGTCGGGCGGCGCGCAGCAACCCACCTACCTACCGTCCCTTTGCACGTCACCACAGACGCTCGCAGCTCGGTCCAGCTGATGAGCACGCTCAGATAATGTTAGATCATAGTACACGGATCGCGTGAGTGTGTAAATGGGGGTGAGCGGGAAGGGTGGGCAAGGTGGTACAAGGCAAGCAAGGGAAGGGACCCAAGTGACAGCGAGCGGGGAGGAGGAAGGCAGAAGATGCGGCAGCAGGAACGGAGCGTGCGTGCGTCGCGGCGAGGTCATCAGCTGACCTGCATGCGCGTCGCGATGTTCATCGCTTGCAGCTGCGCAGAGCGGAAGCAAGAGAGAGGGATCAGTCGTCCGCCGGAAGCAAGACAGAAAAGGACCGGGGGAGCGCACCTCCTGGAACAGCAGCTTGGCCGCGTACGGCAGGTGCACCTGCGAGACCTCGGTCTTGTTCCTGCAGTGCGCGCACTCGAACTGCTGCTTCTTGAGCTGCGCCGTCGCCGCCATGCCGCAGATGTCGCAGACGTGGATGCGGTAGCTGCACAGCGATGATACGTCAGCGCGCAAGCCACGAGAGCGAACGAAAAGCAGGTCGAGGACGCACCCGTCCGAGGCGTCGAACAGGCGCTCGCGCAGGAAGTTGGCGATGCCGTGCGCGATCATGCAGTCGCGCTCCATCTCTCCGAAACGCAGCCCGCCGTCCCTCGAACGACCCTCGACCGGCTGGCGCGTGAGGATCTGGACCGGCCCGCGCGCGCGGGCGTGGATCTTGTCGTTGACCATGTGCTTGAGTCGCTGGTAGTAGGTCGGGCCGAGGTACACCTGCGCCTGGAGCTTGCGCCCCGTGTGGCCGTGGTACATGACCTCGAGCCCGCGCGACTGGTACCCGTTCTCGCGCAGCTTGCGCGACACCTGCTCGACCGTCACCGTCGTGAACGGCGTCGCGTCGCCCTCGGTGCCCTCGAGCGTCGCGACCTTGGACAGCAGACACTCGACCAAGTGGCCGATCGTCATGCGCGACGGGATGGCGTGCGGGTTGATGATGATGTCGGGCGTGATGCCCTCGGACGTGAACGGCATGTCCTCCTGCCGGTACGTGACACCGATCGTTCCCTTCTGACCGTGCCGCGACGCGAACTTGTCGCCGATCTGGGGGATACGCGTCGAACGGATGCGGATCTTGACAAACTTGGCGCCGTCGCCGTTGGTCGTGATGAGCACCTGGTCGACGATGCCCTGCTCGGCTGCGCAAGGGCGGCAAGAAAGGCAGAGGGAATGTCAGCGCGGGCGCCACAAGAAAAGGCGGACAGGCAGGCAGGAAGCGGACGCACTCGACTTGAGCGGCGTCGACACGTCGCGCTTGGTGTGGCTCTCCTGGCGCTGGCCGAGCTCCTCGCTGTCGGGCGGGATGGGCGCCGTCTTGCCGATGACGATGTCCTCGCCCTTGACGCCGACGCCGGGCGCGATCAGCCCGTCCGGGTCGAGCTTCTCGTACGTGCCCATCTTCATGCGGAGCGTGTTGTCGCGCGTCGGCTTCTCGAACTCCTCCATCACCTGCATGCCGACCTTCTTCTCGACGTCCTGGTACGACCGGTAGTAGATGGACCGGAAGAGGCCGCGGTCGATCGACGACTGGTTCATGATGACCGAGTCCTCCTGGTTGTAGCCCGAGTAGCACAAAATCGCGACGATGGCGTTCTGCCCCGCCGGCAGCTCGCGGAACTTGAGGTACTGCATCGACCGCGTCGTCGCGAGCGGCTTCTGCGGGTAGTAGAGGATGTTGGCCATCGTGTCCATCCGGATCTGGTAGTTGGTCAGGTAGATGCCCATCGCCTGTTTGCCCATCGCCGACTGGTACGTGTTACGCGGCGACTGAGGGGGGTGGGGGAGTTTCAGCGGCGCAGGAGAAAGTTCAGTCGGCGGGGCCAGAAGAGCGGAAGCAAGGCAGGCGGGCGCGCACCTGGTTGTGGTCCGGGAAGGGGATGATGGACGCGCAGATGCCGAGGATCATGGACGGGTGGATCTCGCAGTGGGTGAACGTGTGAGAGAACGTGAGTGTCTTGATGCGTTCGGCCATGTGGAAGTCGGCGCTCTGGGGGTCGGCGAGAAGGCGGTCCTTCTCGCGCTGGCGGAGGTCCTCGGCCGACTCGGCCACGCGCGCGGCCGCGAGGTCCTCGGGCGTCATGGCGATCATGACCGTCTCCTCCTCCTCGGCGTCGAGCAGCTCGACCTTGCCGTCCTCGAGGAGCGAGTTCCACGAGTAGTAGTTGGCGTCCTCGGCGGTGAGCCCCTCGTCCTTGGCCTGCGCGAGCCGGTGCACGTCGTACCGGTTGATCTCGAGCCGCTGCGTCTGGTCGTTGACGACGAACAGCGGCCGGCAGACGCGGCCGGCGTCCGTGTAGAGCCGGAGCTCCTTCTCGCGGATGTCGCGCACGATCGACACCTCGGACTTGATGTCTGCGCACCGGCGCAGGCGGACGAGGTGCTTGGACAGCTCGTTGGCGTCGCGGTGGATGCCGACCCAGACGCCGTTGACGAACACCTTGGTCGCCCCGGGGGCCGAGGCGTACTCCTCGAGCTGCTCGAGCCCCCACTCGTCGAGGAACTCCTGGATCGGCGCAGAGTACGACCCGACCGAGATGTAGCTCATGAGGGCGAGGTTCTTGACGAGCCCGCACGCCTGGCCCTCGGGCGTCTCGGCCGGGCACACCATGCCCCAGTGCGTGTTGTGCAGCTGGCGCGGCTTGGCGATCTTGCCGTCGCGCCCGATCGGCGTGTTGCACCGGCGCAAGTGCGATAGCGTCGATGCGAACGTGTAGCGGTTCAGCACCTGCGACACGCCCGCCCGGGCCTGCATCGCCTTCTTCTGGTCGCCCCAGTTGCCCGTCGCGAGCGAGTACTTGAGGCCGTTGGTGATGGTCGCCGAGCGGACGGCCGAGTCGAGCTTAAACGGCTTGCGCGTCTCGACGCACTGCGCGGGGACGAACACAAGAAGGCGGCCGGCTGTCAGCCCGAGGGCTGCAGTGAGCACGAAAAGGAGCGCGACGGGGAACACACCTTCTGCAGGTAGCGGTACACGTCCTTGGTGAGCTTCTTGAAGAGCATGCGGAACAGGCCGGCGAGCAGCGGGCCGGCGAGGTCGAGCCGCTTCTTGCCAAAGTGGTCGCGGTCGTCGAGCTCGCGCCGCTCGAGCGCGGCGAGCAGCAGGCGGTGGATCATGTAGCCGAAGAAGTAGGCCTTCTTGGTCTCGAAGCCCTCGTCGGTCGACACGTGCGGCAGCATCTCCTTCTGCAGGATCTCGTTGGCGTACCGCAGCCGCTTGTCGCGGGTGAGCATGTTGGACGTGCCGCGGCGGCCGATGAAGTCGAGCGCGACCTCGCGCTCCTGCACCATGAACGCCTCCTCGATGCACGGCTTGAGCATGTCGAGCATCGCCGTGTCGTTGGCGTCGTAGCAGATGTGCTCGAGCACCTCGCGGTCGGGCACGATCCCGAGCGCGCGGAACACGACGACGATGGGGATGTCGGTCCGGATGTACGGCAGCGTCGCCTTGATCGTGTTGCCCGACGTCTTCTCCTGCCCGCGGTGGTACATCTTGACCTGCATCATGCTGATCGACTTGCCGCCCTTCTCGACCATCGACCGGATCTCGGCCAGGAAGTTGATTGGCGACGGCTGCGCCTTGGCGAACACGTAGATGTGGTTGGCCGCCATGCGCTCCTGCGCGATCAGCACCTTCTCCGAGCCGTTGATGATGAAGTAGCCGCCCTGTGCGCGCCGATGAAACGTCCCGCGGCGTCAGCACCCGAGTCAAATGGATGCGCGCAAGACGAGAGAGCGGCGACCGCACCTGGTCGAGCGGGCACTCGTTGAGCTCGTACTGGAACTCCGGCTCGAGCTCGTGTAGCAGACAGAAGTTCGAGCGGAGCATGATGGGGATCTGTGGCGAGCGATCGCACCGAGGGATCAGCCCCGTCGCTCGGCGAGGCAGCGAGCAAGCACGGCGTGCGCGCGCGGCGCACCTTGCCGATGTAGATCTTGGCCACCTCCTCGGGGTTGTCCGGGTCCTCCTCCCAGTTGGCCTCGATCGGATCCTCGTCCGCCGGCGCGCGGAAGACCGTCTTCTTCATGTCGACGTACAGCGGGGCCGAGTAGCTATCCGTTCTCGCCCACTCCATCAGCCCCGCAAGCGAAGGGGGAAGGGAAGAGAGGAGGGAAAAGGGACGGACGTGAGGTTGCGCAGCCTCGCCTCCTGCGGGAACATGGCGTTGACCGTGCCGTCCGACTCGGTCATGGTCGTCTTGGACAGGTAGATCTGCCCGAACGAGATCTCGTACCGGCGCGTCTCGTCCTGCTCGAGCCCCGTGTGCTGGTTGTACTGGTCGAGCGTGAGGTTGCCCTCCTCGCTGCAGGCGCCGCCGGCCAGACGAGACACCCGCGCAACCGCAGTCAGCAGACGGAAGGGGGCCGAAGCCTAAGGAGAAGGACGGGAAGAGGACGCACTCGACGAGCTCCTGCATGCTGTTCTCGACGAACTCGTTGAACGACTCGAGCTGCTGCGTCACGAGGCCCTTGTCCTCGAAGAAGCTCGAGATGACGGTCCACAGGTCCTCCTGCAGCAGCTCGCCGTCGTCGTCCTCCCCGAGCTCGTACGAGCCCGCGTCGTCACCGTCGTCGGCGAGCTCGCCGGCCGTCGCGCCGCCGGCGAGGCCGGACGGGTCGTAGTCGTACGCGGCGAAGTCGTCCTTGTCCGGCGGGAACGAGTAGGGCTCGGCCTCCTCGACCTCTGGCAGACGACCAGGCAGAGGCGCGCAGAGGGTGGCGGCAAAGGGCGGTCAGGCTCGGTGCAGGCAGGGCGACGGCGGCGGGATGCTGAGGACGCGAGGGTGTGGCAAGGAAGGAGGGAAAGAAGGAAGGAAGGAAGCGGTGGAGGGACGCACTCTCGTCGAAGTCCATGCTGCTGCTCATCCAGGCGCCAGCGTCACGCGCAGAAAAGACGGCGAGAAGAGACTGCTGCTGCTGCTAGAAGCTGTGTGCTGGACGAGCTGCGGTCGGAGGAGGAGCAGGAGGAGGAGGAGCAGGAGGGGGAGCAGCTGCTGCTGATGGCGGCGGCTGAGGCGTGCTGGGAGAGAGAGAGAGAGAGAGAGAGCGATCGACCGCCTGCTGCCTAAGCCCCTCCTCCCCCCAGATGATTCCCCATCCGAGGGGGGTTTCCATCTGGGCTGCCCCCCTCCCGACCGTCACCCGCCAGCCGGCTCTCTCTCTCGCCCCCCCTCCTATTGCGCCCGTCTCTCTCTCTCACTAGCCAGTCTCCTCCCAGCAACCACACTCCCTACCTTTTCACCCTACCCTACCCTACCCACTCACCCAGTCGCCCACCATGGGAGGCGGTGATCTCAACATGTTCGGTCCCTCTCCCTCCTCCGACCCCCCATCCTTCGCCCCAGCGCTGACCCCTCCTCGTCCCTCCGCCGCCGCAGGAAGAAGTCGTGGCACCCGGTCCTGCTCGTCAACCAGGAGCGGTCCGTCCTCCCTCCCTCCCTTCTCTCGCCTGGCCCTCGGCCTGTCCTTCTCCTCGGCCTCGCACACGCTGACACTCCCGACGCGCTCCCCCCCCCCCCCCCACGCCAGGGTCTGGAAGGCCGAGAAGACCAAGGCCGAGGAGGACAAGAAGCTCAAGCAGCTGATGAAGGAGCGCGCCGAGGAGCGCCAGCTGGCCGAGCTGCAGGCGCTGCAGGAGCAGCAGACGGGCCGGAAGCGGCAGGAGAAGATGGACTGGATGTACGCCACCCCGGCGAGCGGCGGCGGCATCCAGGGCGAGGAGCTCGAGGACTACCTCCTCGGCAAGCGCAGGGTCGACGCGATCCTCAAGGCCGACGACGACAAGGCGGTGCGTGCTGGCGTCTCTTTGCCCTCCAGATTTCGTCATCCAGCGGCTGACTTCCCCCCCTTCGTCCCCTTCGTCCTTCGCCGCCGGCTGCAGGTTAAGGAGCAGCAGTTCCAGGCGGTCCAGCAGGCCAACACCGCGCGCGACACGGCGGCCAAGATCCGGGCCGACCCGCTGTTCGCGATCAAGCAGCAGGAGCAGGCGGCGTACCAGGCGCTCATGAGCAACCCCTTGCGGCTCAAGCAGCTCAAGGAGAAGGAGCTCGGAAAGGAAGGGCGCAAGGAGGAGAAGCGGCGGGAGAAGGAGGAGCGGCGGAGGGAGAAGGACGAGCGCAGGGCCGCGAGGAAGAGCGGCGCCGGCGGGAGGGAGAAAAGCAGGAGCCGCAGTCCGCGCGGCGATGGCGGCGGCGGCGGCAGCAGCTCGAGGGACCGACACTCCCACCGCGACCACCGCGACCGGGAGCACCACGCGTCGTCCTCGCACGCGCACCGCGAGCGCTCGCGCTCTCCGGGACATCACTACGACCGCCGGCGCTCGCCTGGCCCTTCCTCCTCGTTGCACCACCACCACCACCGCGTGCGCTCGCCGCCCCCGCCACCGAGGGCGTACAGGGACGACCGCGACCGCGGCCGCGACGCACGAGACGGCCCGGGCCCATCGTCCTCCTCCGCGAGGTACGACGGCGCCCGCCCGCGCTCTTCCGACGCGCGCGACTACCGCGACGCCCCGCCTCACCACGCGCGCGACGCCCCGCCGCACGCCCCCGCTCCGCGCTACCCGCCGGAGAGCAACGGTATCAGCTACCGCGACCGGCCGTCCGCAGCGAGCTTCAACGACCGCCCCCCGCCGCCACCGCCGCCGGCAGCAGCAGCAGCGCCGGCCGCTGGGTCGAGCTCGATGAACGCCGACCGGGCGGCGCGGCTGGCGGCGATGATGGGCAACGCTTCGTCGATGGGTGCGTCCACTCTCCCATTCCTTTCCCTTCTTGGCTCCACCTCGCCCGGCCGGGGCTGACCCCGACGTTCGCAAAACGGCAGACGACGACCGTGCGGCCCGGCTCGCCGCGTCGCGCGCGTCCGAAGCGGCCGAGCTCGAGCGCGAGGCCGCGCACCGGGCGCAGCTGGCCAAAACGGGCATCCAGGCCGACGTCGTCAAGGGCATGCAGCGCGAGGCCTTCTTCGGCGCCGGCGCGAGCCTCGAGGGACGGCTGAGGGACGCCGGGAAGCGCGGGGGTGCGAGGGGTTTTGACTGAGCGATCGGTGGGCCCCCCGCTGTCTTGATGCAGGCTTGTTGGACGAGCTTGGGTTTGCGCGCGAAAGTAGCAGCCAGCGAGATCAGCACGCATTGCGCGCGCTGGACAAGTGCTAAGAACATCCGGAGCACGACGAAGGTCTCGACCTCGACGAGCGCGCAGCTCCGGCGGCGAGGAGCCGAGAGACAAAACGTCGACGACCAGCCTCCTCCTTCTGCCCCCATCACCACCCCTCATCCCGTTCTCTCAGAGGCTAGCAAGATGGCAGCCCTGCTTTTGACGCTGCTCGCGGTCGCGCCTCTTGCGGCGCAGGCGATCCCCTCGGTGCTCGTGTACACCCGGACAGCGGGTTGCGTCCCCTTCCCTCCCCCTCCCCCTTGCTTCTTTGCTCCTCTCGGGACCCCCTCCACTGATACGGCTCCCCTGCGCGCAAAAGGGTACCGGCACGACTCGATCCCGACCGCCATCGACGCCCTGCGCAACCAGTCGTCCGCGTACGGCGGCTCGTACGACGTCCAGTTCACGTTCTCCGAGGACCCGAGCCTGTTCACCGTCGATGGGCTCAAGGGGTTCGACTGCCTGCTGTTCGTGCACAACTCGGACCAGAGTGCGCCCCCGCCCGCTTCTCTCGCTCTCGTCCTCGGTGTTCCAGGGCTGATGACTGAACGCTGGTGGTTCACAGTCCTCGGGCTCAAGCAGCTCGACGCATTTCAGGACTACCTGAACAAGGCCGGCGGGTTCATGGGCGTCCACTCGGCCAGCGCAGCGCTGTTTGACAGCAAGCTCTATGGGAGGGAAGTTGGCGCCTTGTTCGATTACCACCCGTCGCTCCAGAGTGCTGTGCGGACGCCTTCCCTGGCTCGTTTCTGAGAGTCGCGAGGGCTGACCTGAGGAAGGAGGGCCGTCGAGCGCAGACGTTCGAGGTGATCAACAGCACGACGCACCCCGCGACGGCCATGCTCCCGCCGCGCTGGACCTATGTGCGTCCCCCTCGGCTCTTGTCTCTTCTCTCTGGGTGCCGGCGCTGATGCTGTGGGCGGGGTCGCAGGAGGAGGAGGTCTACTACTTCCGGTGTGCCCTGCGCCCGCTCGTTTCTCGCTTGCTCAAGGCCTTCGGCTGACTGAAACGCTTTTGCATCATGCGTCGTGGACAGATCCGACCCGCGCGCGAACGGCGCACAGCTGATCCTGACCGTCGACGAGTCGTCGTACAACGGTGAGTGCGGTCCCTGCCAAGTGCGCAGTTGGCTTCGTGAAGGCTCGGGGCTGACGGGCATCACGGCGTACTATCGCAGACGACGGGACGTCGTTGGGGTACTTTGGACAGGGCGACCCTCACCCCATCGGTGCGTTTGTCTTCCGTTGTGCAACTTGCGCTCGCGCAACGAACGTCATGGCTCGCGGGTCGCTTGCTCACGCATCACGCCCTCCGCTTGCAGCCTGGTTCCAGGAGCGCGGCAACGGCTCGACCAAGCCCTCCACCGCAGGCCGGTCCTTCTACACCTCGCTCGGCCACAGCAACGAGACGTGGCGGGAGCCGCTGTTCCTCGCGCACGTCATGGAGGGCCTCAAGTGGACGCTCGACGGAAAGACAACGCTGGCGTTCGTCGGGAACGCGAGCGTGGGCAACGCGACTGGGCGGGTAGAGTCAGTCCTTCTTCTGGCCCTCTCTGCCCCTTCCTCGGGCCGGGTGCTCGAGATGATGCCGCTGACGCTCTGCATAGCCCGACGACGACCTCCTCCCCGCTCCCCTCCGCAACCTCCGCCTCCGACCCGTCCGCATCCGCCTCTCCCTCGTCCACCGGCGGCAGCTCGGGTGCGGCACCGGCGGCGTTCGTCCCGCAGGGAAGCATCGGGGTGGGTTTGCTCGTTGGCGCAGTGCTGGGGCTGGGGGCGCTGCTCTGAGCGTGCGGCGGGCGAGTGCAGTTGGGGCGACGAAGTCGAGCAAGGGGATCTGCATGACATCTCGCATTGTTTCCCGACTGTCCCAGCAGGCTGCGAAAAGCTGCGAGGGACATGTGCCAGACGAGCTTGTCGCGGAGGAAGGTCCAGAACGTCTCTCTGTGCGCGCGACGAGGGAAAAGGGCCGCGGCTCGGCCGGTGTGCTCGCCTCCTCCCCCCTTACCCCCCTCCCCCTTCATTCCGTCCCCTCCTTCCAACCCTCCCTCCCACCCTTTCCGTACGTACCCAGCGCCTTGCTGCCTGCTGCTGTCTGCCGTCGCCCGGATCAGCATCAGCTGGGCGAGGGGGGAGGCAGGCGAACCGCTGCGACGTCGTTCAATGCTGACTCAAAATCAACCCCCCTTCTGCTCGTCCCATCCCCTCGTCGTTCATCCGTCCCCTGCTCCTGCGCCGACCTTCTCGACCTTTATCAGGCTCCCGCACCACCTCCTACTGGGTCTAGGCAACCCAGCAACCCCAGCACTCTTCCCGCTCCCACCGCGCTCCTTTCTTCCGTTCGCACGCTCGACGAACACGCACGTAGCTCGCTCCTCGCTTCGCCCTTCAACCGAGCTCCCAACACCCCCTCAACAACCGTTCGACCGGCTCAAACGTGAGTCCACATGTGCTCTCGGAGGCTCCCGGGGATGCAGGGTATGGCGCGTGCCCAAGGGTCGGCAGGAGGAGCAGGTGGGCCCGGGTGGACGAGGGCGTGCTCGCTCGTCCGCCATCTCCCTGGCTGGGCGCGCCTGCCGCCGGCCTGCCTAGGCCTATGGGCAGCCCTGACAGCTTAGGAGAACGCCTGCTGCTGCACTGGGCCTCAAGGTCACGCTGGACGCACTGGCAGGACGGCCATGCATGTAGCGGCCGGACGGGGCTGAGCGGGTCGCGGAGGGGATCGCGGCTGGAGCACGATGCTCGCCGCTTTCACGCAGGGGCGCGCGCCCAGCTGGCCTGCTTCGACTCGTCGTAGCTCCTATACTCACACCCCCAGGACGCGTTCGAGGAGCGCGTACAGTTTCTGGAGGACAGCGCTGACGTACCGTCTGTCTCTTCCCCTTTGATCTGCCCTTTCACCTCGGCACGGTCGACGACGCTCGTGCCCGCGTGCATCCACCGCCGTCACCCCGCACGCCTTCTTCGCACCTCTCAGCCGACCGTTTCCTCCCCTACAAACCGCAATGGCGACCGATCTCAGAGTGGGCGGCAAGTACCGCATTGGCAAGAAGATTGGCTCTGGCTCGTTCGGTGCGTTTCCTTCGTCGCTTCACCCCTGCTGCGACCGCTGCATGCTCACATTGTCCTCCCACCTGACCGCCCGCAGGCGACATCTACCTCGGCGTCAACATCGTCTCTGGCGAGGAGGTCGCGATCAAGCTTGAGTCGATCAAGGCCAAGCACCCGCAGCTCGAGTACGAGTCCAAGGTGTACAAGAGCCTCGCCGGCGGCGTTGGCGTGCCGTTCGTCCGCTGGTTCGGCACTGAGGTGCGTTCTCTTCTTCGACTATAGGCTCATTCTGCACTGGTAGATTGCTGACCATTCGCACGGTCGGCTGCGGCAGTGCGACTACAACGCGATGGTGCTCGACCTGCTCGGCCCCAGTCTCGAGGACCTCTTCAACTTCTGCAACCGCAAGTTCACCCTCAAGACGGTCCTGCTCCTCGCCGACCAGCTCGTGAGTCTCCGTTCGATGCGTTCAGCCGCTGACGGTCGAGCGAGTGGCTGACCCTTCATCGCTGTATGCGCAGATCTCGCGCGTCGAGTACACGCACTCGCGCAACTTCATCCACCGCGACATCAAGCCCGACAACTTCCTGATGGGCATCGGCAAGCGCGGCAACCAGGTCAACATCATCGACTTTGGTCTGGCCAAGAAGTACCGCGACCCCAAGACGCACCTGCACATCCCGTACCGCGAGAACAAGAACCTGACGGGCACGGCCCGCTACACGTCGATCAACACGCACCTCGGCGTCGAGCAGTCGCGCCGCGACGACCTCGAGTCGCTCGGCTACGTGCTCATGTACTTCCTCCGCGGGCAGCTGCCGTGGCAGGGCCTCAAGGCGGCGACCAAGAAGCAGAAGTACGACCGCATCATGGAGAAGAAGGTGCGTCCGCGTCGTGCTTTGCGTTGGGGAATGCTCTCGGGCTGACCTGTCCTCGTTTCCGTCATGTAGATGACGACGCCGACCGAGCTTCTCACCCGCGGCTTCCCTAACGAGTTCGCCATCTACCTCAACTACTGCCGCTCGCTCCGGTTCGACGACAAGCCCGACTACTCGTACCTGCGCAAGCTCTTCCGGGACCTGTTTGTGCGCGAGGCGTTCCAGTACGACTACGTGTTCGACTGGTCGGTCCAGCGCACCGAGGACGAGGCTGCCAAGCAGGCCGCTGCGGCCCAGCAGCAGGCCGCCCAGCAGGCTCAGCAGCAGGCCCAGCAGCAGCAGCAGCAGGCCCAGATGTCGTCCCGCCCGAGGCGTGTCGTCGGCGGCGGCGAGCAGGAGGAGGAGCAGCTCAAGCCGACGACGGACCGCCAGCTGCGCTCGCAGACCAAGGCCGCCGCCGTGCCGATGCACACGTCGCCCGCGCCGCGCCGCTCGACCCGGGACGAGCAGCCGGCCCAGGCGTGGTACTAAACGCCTTCGCGGTCAGAGAGGGCAGATCTTGAGGTGAGGCCGGGCTCGCCAGTTCTGCCTCTCCTCTTGTCTCACCTCCTGCCCCGTCCTTCTCCGGCGGGTCGTCAAGTCTCGAGTGGTCGTCGCTAGATTGTAAGATAGGCGGAAGGTGGTGTCGGATCGGACGGCGTAGACGGCCATGGGGGCATGTGCGTGGAGGGAGGTCTGGTGGCCCAGCCGGGTTGCTTCGACTTCGTTCCTACTCCTCGCCGACAACTCCCCCTTGTACCGCCCTGCACGCCCGCGCATACCATCCCCGCTTCCGGCCTTCCTTCCTCTTTCGCTTCTCCGCCCGGCCACAAGTATACCCCTTTCCCTCGACTCCACGACTCCTCATCACCCCTCCTCGCGCGGCCGGAAGAAACTCGGCCGCCTTCCTATCGGTCGTCGGCCGCCTTCCTCCATGTACCATCCAACCCGCGGCTTCAACACTGCCCTGACCGGCTGTTCTCCCGCTGAAGGACCGCCAGTATTCCTGTACCAACTCACTCCGTCCTAATCCACCACCCTTACCCTCACCCTCCTCCCGGCATTTGTAACTCCCCGAAACACCTCATCCTCCCTCGCGCCTCTCGCACTTCACCACTCTCTCGCACACACACACACCACTCGGGCTCCCTACTTCGGGCCTAGGTCCGCGCCAGTTCCTTATTCTCGTGCGTCCTTCTCCCTCTTCTCCCTTCGCCCTGATCCGCTCATGCTGACTCGCTACTCGCGCAACCGTCGCAGCACCCACGGCCAATACGCACATTGAGCTGGGGCAGGGAGCGTAAGAGGGCGCCAGGTCCTCTCCACCTTCCCCTGATACCACCCATCCCTCCTCGTCGGCCTCCGCCACCTGCCTTCGCTCGCCCGCGCGCCCTCCGCCGGCGCTCGCTTGACCGGTGGCCTCCGTCCGTTCGCGCCCCGCGCGTTACGCACGGCCGACGCTACCCCCCCGTCCTCGTCGCTCCTCCGTCCTCCTCGCCTCTTCCTTTGCCCACTTTACCCTCGAGCATTCCTTTTTTTTCCCCCCCCCCCCCCCTCCTCAGCCGCCTGTGTAGGGCGAGTGTCACCGTCACCGCCAATCTATCTGCCCCTCGCCCGTCCAGGCGCGGCCCTGTGTGTTGATGGCGGGACGTGGATCCTTATCACCCCCCCCCCCCCCTCCCTTCGCCCTTTTCCGTAGTGCTCCTCGCAATTCATGCACCCCTTCTCAGTTGACTATGAGTTGCTCGCGGGCGGTCGCGAGGGAAATCTCGAAGGGGAAAGCGTCATGCAGAGGTCGTAGCGGTCGTGATGGAGGAGCAAGAGCGAGCTCGGACTCAAGGATGGATGAGGGTGATGAGCTAGCGAGCGTCTCGGCTGGTCAGCGCCGCGCCTTGGGAGGAGCGCAAGGGAAGGAAGGAAAGCGACGCACATCCTGCTCGTACAGGCGGAGGACGTGGCTGAGCTCGCGCCGCGACAGGCCTTCGCGGTACTGGATCTCGTGCGTCGTCGTGACGCCGTCGAAGTAGCGGCGGACGCTGTCGTGAGGAGTGAGAAGAGTGGCGTCAGTCGCGAGTCAGGCAGGACGCAAGAGACGTGGTACGTACCGCCTGAAGAGGGCCACATCCTCGGGTAATTTGCCGTCTGATATGGCCTCAATCCAAGCTCGCTCCTGTAGGGTGGTGTTGTTCGTCAACGTGAGATAGGCGGAGGAGGACAATGCAGAAGGACGTACGATGCCCCTGCAGTCAAGCGGGCTGGCAATGACGCTCGTCTCCTGCTCGAGGATCGAGAACTCGGCCTCGTCCGGCATCGCCTGGATCAGCTCCTCGAGGTTGCGCTGCTGCGCCGGGTCCGTCTCGGCCGCGAGCGCCTGCTCGAGCTCCTTGCGCGTGTCGATCAGATTTGCCCGCGCCTTCGCCTTCACCTCCTGCCGGATGCGCAGACGGACGCGTACGGGCGCGGCGACGACAAGGTCCATCTTGAGAAGCCAGAGGAGCGCCTCGTAGTACAGCTTCTTGCGCTTCGGGTCGGCATTCAGGTTGCCGTACGGAACGGGCGCGGCCGACAGCTTCGAGTAAAAATCGAGCAAGGGCGCGAGCTCCGGGAAGCGCTCGTCGAAGTCGCGGATGATGGCGGGGATACTACAAAAGCAGCAGCGTCAGCCCTTGAATGTCAGAGAGAAGGCAGGCCAGCACGCACTTTTTGCCGCGACTCGTGGACGGCAGATAGATGTTGCGCGAGCCAGGCTTGACGGGCAGGATGACGCGGGCGCGCCGCTTGAAGATGGATGTGCGTCAGTCAAGCTCAAAAGCCGAGCGTATGATGACCGTTCACCTTCCAGACGAGCCGACGGGCAAGAGGGTACAGGTCCCGCTTGAGGTCGACGCCGGCGTCGACGAACTGAGGCAACTGCGCGATCTCGCCGAGCGTGATGTTGGGCTTAGCCGCGGCGAGGAACATCTTGTACAGCGCCGTCGACTCCTCCTCGAGCGCAAGCACGTCCTCATCGTAGAGCTTGACGTCGGCGATCGAGGTGACCTCCGAGTCAATCTGCGCAGGCTTGAGCAGCGGCGTGCCACTTGGCCGAGGCGTGTTGCCCTGTGAGTCCGGCGCACTAACATACCCTGCGCTAGCGGGCAGGGACGACATGCTGTGACTCGTCCAGAAGCCGCCAAACATGGCCGTCGCGCTCGAGTCGAACCGCCCTCGAGGATCGGGCCCGAAGCCGCCGCTGGTCGAGCGGCTGACACGGCCGCTGTTGCCTCCTGTCGAGGGCGGCTGGACGGGATCGTCGAGCAACAGAAGCGCTTTCCAAGGCGCAAGTCGGATGGTCGAGCTCTGATCAAGCGTAAGGTACAGCTCCTCTGCGTCCTCCTCGTCCTCCGAGATGTCGCCGTCGCCAACCGGATTGCGATCCTCCCACATCGCCCAGTCGAGGTCTGCCGACGGAGGCAAGAGCGGCAGCTGAATGTAGAACGGCAGGCCGCCAATTGCAACATTGGTCGAGAAGGGGGGTGACGAGATGGCCTCGAAGACACGCCGGAGGGAGCGGGCAAGAGGCGACATGCGCAGCGCCTTTTCGTAGAAAGTATCCCAGGGCACGACTGTCGAAGTGCGTGGTGTCAGCGCATGCATGTACTTAAATGGAAAGGAAACAGACGCACGCTCTTGCAGGCAAGTGTCGCGCAGGTTGTACAGCTGTGTGCCCTCGCGCGCAACCCAGTTGTCGCGGATCTGCGACTCGAGCAGCGCGGCCGTCATCTTGAATACGATCTCCTTGTACACGGCCTCAAGCTTGCGCTCGGGTGCAAGCTGGCCCTTCTGCGACCCGTCCGGTTGGTCGCACACGAGGACGAGGTGGAAGAACGAGATGGAGGGGATGTCCTTCGGCTCCTGCAGCGGCTGCGCACTCGAGGTGGACGGCGCTGACGGCGCGTGGCGGGCGCCCGACTCGGACGGCACGCTCGAGGAGGACAGCGTTCTGCCCTCTTGCACGTTTGGTAGCGCGGTCTGCGTGCGTCCAACGGCAGGGCTCGAGAGGCCGGACTCGACGTTGAGCACGCCGCCCGGGGTGAAGCGCGAGCCCTTCGTCCTCCCGCGCTCGCTGAAGCTCGACGACATGCTGCCGGACTGGAAGAACGACTTTTCGTCCTCTCCGCCACTACCCCAGCCACCTCCGAGCTTGTCGGACCCGTCGCGCCGCATGGGATGACCGATGAAGCACATGTCGTCGACGGCTAGGTCAAAGCGCTGCTGACAGATTTCCTCCTTCGGCGTGAGGATGTGCGCGAGAAAGGTCGTCGGGAAGGAGAGGTACGTGTGGTACTCGTCGACGTTGACAGGAGCTGTTGCTGTCGCTGTTGTACTGGACGAAGTGAAGTCGGCGGGCCCTGGGATGTTCGGTGAGCCGGACAGGCTGTCGGGCGGCAGCGGCCGTGCAGGCACCGACGGCGAAATGCCCCTCCGCATCAGCGACGGTGCGTCGTTGCTTATGGTCCGGTTGCGCACGACAGACGGCGCCCGGCTGTTGCTCGGGTGGATGGACGACGCGCGCGAGGAGGGCTGGGACGAGTTGTACGCCCCTGGTCCACGGCGGGACCGCCGGTGGTCGTCGACAGGCGACATCACGGCAGTCGATGAGGACTGCTTGCGGGCGACCGACGTGCGCCGGTTGACAGGGAAGAAGGCCTCATTATCGTCCTCGGAGCTCTCGCTAGACCCGTCCGAAAAGTCCTGCTGGTTGCTGTCGATGCAAGCGTAGGAAGCAAGCGGTCAGTCAGCCCAGGGTAGGGTCGAGCTGCGAGCATGGCTGAGAAGCATCGTACCTCGACCGCCTGCCAGCGTTCCAGCCTCCGCCAAACCCAGATCCGTTGATGACTCCCTGCGACGTCTTCCAGTCGGGCTTCTCGCTCCGCTGCCTGCGAGCTGGACGCGGCGGCCAGCGAAAGGGGATCGTGTTGCCCTTCGAGGATGAGACCACGAGAAGGATCGCGATGGGCGTGACGATGCCCTCCATCCTTGAGACCTGGCGTGGCTTGCAAGTCTAGGCGAAGCCGCGAGACGACTAGCTTGGTGGGCCCAGTTGAGATGGCTGGCGATGCGAAGGGAGGTCGACGGATGCTGCTGGATCAGTCCGAGCTCGAAACAGCGGAGTTGTCTAGTTCGGCCAGATCGCCGACCTCATCACATCCTCGTGCCAGCATTCAGCTGACCAGTCCGTTCTCGGAGAGCAAGGCTGAAGTGAGATGCTCGCAAAGAGTCCTTCATATCAGCCTGCGATGAGACGGGACGCCGCTTCGTACATGCGCCCTGTCTCGTGCGCTCGTACCGAGCGCGCTCGCAGCGCGACGCATTGCAAGCAAGAGGAAGACATCCATCGACGGCGTACAGACCGCAGGAGAAAGTGTTCTAGAAAAAGAGCATGCCGGCCCGCGCGGTAGGGACGTTTCGCCAGGTGACCGCCTCGTCGCCCAGGTCGCGGAGGGCCCACACCTGCAGAGCACGATGCAGGTCAGCCATCGAGCCCTTGTAGCGGACAGCTAAACAGGACGCACCTCGTTCAATACCGAGACGCAGTAGCCCTGGACGTCAAAGGCGAACGGGTTCGGAGTGTCGCGCACGACGCGCTCGACAGCGGAGCGCTCGACCTCGCCCTTGAGCATCGAACCCGCAATCACGACCGGCCAGGCCGAGGCCCACTCGTTGGTACCCCTGCGAACGCGCTCGGTCGACGTGTTGAGGATATGCAGGCTGCCATTCTGCACCCTGGCAGACGTCGGGCTCTCCTTCAAGACTTCGGTCCGGAGGAGCACCTGTAAGAAGACACAATTAGCGCTTCATCCAAGGTTTGAACTAAAACCGGAGAAAGGACATACCTCACATGCGAGAGCCCACTCGAAGCTAGAGATCTCGGACGAGGATGCTTTGGAGGGCTCGTCTGGCGGCTCCCGGAACGAGAAGTCGCGATGCGCGCAGAGGAAGTCGTCCGCGCGAATTCTGCACTCGAGCATAAGGTCTTCAGCCTGTCGGACGGTTGATGGGCCGGTTCGGTTGTTGGTGCCTGATCGAGCGGCGGTGCAAAGGCGGTTGACCTGCAGGATAGGGCAGAGATCAGCAACAGCGCTCGACTCACGTCGACGAGAAGCGCACTCGGTACACGAGATCGAACTGCAGAGCCGGCAGACAAGGTCAGCATCCAGTCGGAGTGCGAGGGAGGAGAACTCATGCTTACGATGACACGGCTCATGCGAACCACTTCGGACACCTAAGGGGCGCAAGCAAGGCGACAGACGTCAGGGTGGCCGATGAAGGGAGCAGGAAAGCGAGGACGCGCCGTATCCCAGTCCTCGACGTGGTCAGGAATGCCGCAAGGATACTCAGTGACGTTCGTCAAGCCCCACCTCAACGACCACCGCCCTGGTCGCTCCTCGTCCGTCTCCAGCACAATTGGCGAGGCCTGCTCGAAAGTCAGGCCCGAGACAACCTCCCACGCCTGCAGATCCTCGAGCTGTGACCGCAGGAGGCGAATGCGCTGCTTCTTGGAGGTCCGACGGGTAGCAGGGGAAAAGTAGCGACCCTCATTACCAGCCGCTTCAGCCGTAAGCATGGCCGTCGGGCCGCCGAGCGCCTCAACGACGCTGCTGGCGAGGCTGAGTGGACCATGGAAGTCGTTGTGGCCGGTGAAAGCCCGCGTCAGGGAGGCGACAGAGCAAGCGGCGAGCAGATGCGACTGGTCTTCCGTGCAGCAGGAGCCAAGGCCGGCGTTCATCGACATGCTGATGTTGAGGAGAGATTGCCGACCGAGCTGCAGGCTGGTGTCGATGAGGGACCGTGCCAGCTGGCCATACATGTCGCGGTCGGCCGTCGAGCCGCCTGGCCGGGCGTGCAGGCTTTGAAGATGCACGGCGCCAAGCGAGAGTAGCGCGAGCGTGAGACTCTCTGTGGAAGCTGACGAGCCGCGAGGGAGGGTGAGGAAGGAGGGGATGTCGAGGTACGGGTGCATGGACCGCAGGGCCATGCTGACGCAAGACAGCCGCATGTCGGTCGACAGCGACGGGATCATGATGAGGAAGTGCCGCATCTACGGTATTTGACGGTCAGCGAGCGGCGAAACTAAATCGCTCGTTAAGACGATCAGCGGACGCACGAGGTTGCGCTCCAGCGGATCGACGTAGAGCTGCTCGAGCTGCGATGACGGATCAAAGTAGAGGGGAGGCGGCGGCGGCGCAAACGCAAGATTGACGGCGATCTGTTCATGCTGATCTTGAGAGCTGACAAAAGTCATGAGCTCGTGCGGCAGCGCAGCCTGCGCCTCCGCTCGGACCAGCTTGCCATCCTCCGAGGAGTCCTGAGCGTTCTGCTGCTGTACTTGCTGCAAATTCAGCGCCGCGCGACGAGATAAGGGGGGGGGGGGGGGGGGAAGATGGCAGGACGGACCGAAGACGTTGGGGGAGAAGAAAAAGCCGGGAGGAGGGGGGGGGGGGAGGGGTGGGGGGGGAAGAAGAGGAAAAAGGGGTAGGG
>MVAM01000052.1:0-86806 GCA_014825675.1 Cystofilobasidium ferigula | reverse complement strand
GGGGGCGGGGGGGGGGGGGGGGGGGGGTTTGTTGGGGGGTGGAGGGGGGGGGGTGGGGGGGGGGGGGGGGGGGGGGGGGGGGGGTTTGTTTGGGGGGGGGGGGGGGGGGGGGGGGGGGGGGGGGAGACGATCGGAGCACGCACTCGCTGTCGACGCCCTCGCGCACCTCCTCCTCGAGGTAACCCCCCTTCTTCTCCGGGTTGCCCGTCACCCACAGCCCCCAAGCACCGTCCGGCGCCCACAGCGCCCGCAGCGCGCCGCGCACCGACGCGCCGTCGAGGTGCGGCGACGTGAGGAGCACAAAGCGGACGTTGGACGGCGTCTCGAGCAGGTGCAGGCCGTACGCCGGGGTCGAGTACGAGTGGAACTGCGAGCCTGGACTGGAGACGTACGTTCCCTCCGCCCCCCGCCGGACCGTCAGCCAAGAACGCCCAGGATGGCGGACAGGCACCGAAAGAAGGGGCAACGCACGAGCCGGAGAGCTTCTTGGCCATCGTCCGCAGGCTCAGTACCACGCCGTACACGAGCTTCGCCTCCTCGTCGAACGGCAGGCCGCCGCCGCCCCCTGCCGCCGCGCCTGCGCCTGCGCCTGCTGACCGCCGCCCGCCCGCCGGGCCGTCAGACGGCAGCACGACGCTCACGGAGGGTGAGACGTGCGGGAGCACCGCGCCGGCCGGAGCACGCACGACGGGCGTGCGCCGGTGCCAGTCCTGGTAGTAGATCACGTCGCAGTGCCTGGCCCGCGCAGGAGCGGTAGAGGAGGTCAGCCGAGCGAGCGCCGGCCGGCAGCTCCCAGGGGAGCAGGGGGCGACGGACCGCGAGAAGATGTAGAGCGAGTAGATCATCCGCGCTCGCCGTCTTGCGCTAAGCGTACGAAAGGAAAGGCGGGCAAAAGGGGGTGGGAAAGGAGGGGCAAGATGGTCGTTCGCACCAGGCCGGACTGGACGCGACGAGCTCGATCCGCGCAGCTGTCCTCGCTCGCACGAGACGATGAACGGCGGCGATAATCGCATGCAGCACAGCAGGCAGCCGCAAGAATTCACTGTCGAGCTGTCGCTCGCTCGACGGAGCCGGCACGCTTGCAGACTGGCGGCGCTCGTTCTGCGGTCCCTGACTAGCGCTAGCGAGACGCTGCCCTCCGGAGCCACGTCCTTAAACCTGCCTCCTTCTCTTCCAAGCCATGCGCCACAAGCATACATCCTGCCCGCCAGCCCTATCGTACACCGTCCGTCCTCCTGATCCTCAGCCGCGAGGGTGCTCGAGCAGGACTTTAGAGGGGCGGCTGGGGAAGCTGCGTGAGGAGCACACCGAAGCGCTTCTTGATCTGCTCGCCGGCGGGTCCAGCAGGGGTGGGACAGAGTCAGCAGCAGGGCGAGGAGCAGAGGAGCTTTGAGAAGGGGGGGGGGGGGAGTAGGAGGGGACGGACCGTCACGCGGTGACGCGAGAACTTGTCGTCGGGCGAGAAGCGCGCTGTCGGCAAGCAGGGATGTGGGGGTGGCAGGACGTCAGTACGGGTTACTGGCTTCCGCCAGGGGCTGGCTGAGAGCAGTGGGAGCGGACCAGGGTGGGCCGACTTGGCCACACGGCCGGTGGCGGTGACCTTCTGCTCGCGCGAGGAGGGCAGGGCCGAGGGTCAGTCAGCCAGCTGCGCGGGGACGAGGTGCTGAGGGGAGGGTGAGACGAGAGCGCGACGGACCTTGAGGGTGTAGACACTGGACGTTGCGCGGCCGCACACGAGAAGAGAGAGAGCTGCAACGGTCAGTCGTCGGAAGCGGGCGCTGCGTGGGAGCAGGGTGTCGGTCGGGCTGGGACGCACCGCTTGCCCTGGTCGTCGACGGCTGCGAGCGAGGAGTGAGCTCGGGACGGCGGGAGGGAAGGCAGGCAGGCAGGCGGGACGGACTGTACATGAGATGCATCTTGGGCGGGCTTGCGGGCGGGGAGGGCTGGCAGGGAGGGAACCGGCCAGGAGCGCTGCGAGAAGCGATTTGGATTTGGAACCGTTACCCGGTTCTTGTAACAGAGTTACACTCCCCCCCCGGTAACTTGGCTTGGTCAGCAAGTTACGTCAGGATGAATGAGCGCGTAAGCCGTCTTGGTAAGCAAGTTACGCCCGGCGCTCCCTCCTCGATGCGCAGCCACATGGCTCCCCCATCGCCCCTGCCATCGCTCGGACCCTCCTCCTCCGCCCTCCCGCATGCTGCCCGCCCGCACGCGGTCCCAGTCGTCCGCCGGCACGGTCCGCCCTCCAGCGAGCACCTCTCGAGCAGCCGCATCCGGCCAGTCCGACGCCGGCTCCGACGACGAGTTCTTCGACTCTGCGCTCGAGGTCGGCACGCCGACGGCCGAGTACCCCGAGCGGCTCGAGGAGCTCCTGTCAGGCGGACGGCTGGGCGCGTTCCTCCCCTCGAACGGGCAGACCGGTGCAAGGCCGGAGGAGGGAAGCGACGGCGGCGAGGACGCCGACAGCGACCGCGCCTTCGTGTACGACGGCATCGACTCGGACCTCCTCCTCGCGCGCCGGGCAGAATGGGGGCTCGACGCGGACGAAAAGACGCTCATGAGCGGGTATGCGCAGGAGATGCGGGACGTACTGGGCGAGGTGGCCGCCCGCGCAGAGGACGACGCGGCTGGCGGGGTCGAGCTCGAGAGCATGGCCCTGAACGGCGATGGCGGAGGCACCCCTGTGAGCCGTGGATCGCCTCCTCTGGACCATCTGCAGCCTGCTGACAGGCTGTTCTTCGCCGCTCAGGACGACGGGCAGGCGTCCGAACGGAGCACGCGGAGCTCGTCCTCAGCTCGCCTGGGGGGGTTCACCGAGCATCTCTCGCCGGCAGGGACGAGCTCGCCCTCTGGGTCCCTTTCATCGGCCCGCAAGCCTTCCTACTCAAATCCGCAGCGTCCGGCGTTCTTGCGTGCGTTTGTTCCCCGAGACTGTGTTGAGCGCAAGGATGCTGACTTAGGCCGCTTGGGGGGCGGGGGGGGGGACGTGCATTCAGACCCGACTGTTTCACGCCTGCGCTCGCACATGCGGCATGCATCGACCTCGACCGTCAACACGCTCGCCTCGGGCCTGTCCGGCGGGAGCAACGCGCCCGCGCTCGCACCGGCGCCGTCGCACTTCTCGCAGCTGTCCAGGTCGGAGTCGTCGTCGACGATCGGCTCGTTCTTGCACCCGCCGGCGGCGCGGCACCCTACCGCGGCTGGAGCAGCTGCGGACACGTCGTCCGCGCCGTCCGTCACGGATGGCGCTGTGCCAGAGGGCAGCGGCAGAGCCTCCGCCGACGAAGACCCGTTCAAGTGGTCGATCCTGCAGCGCATCTCTCTCGCCCTCTACCCTCCCTCAGCACCCTCAAAGTCCTCCGCCAAGCTCGCCGCGCTCGCGCTCGGCCGGCTGCCCGCGGGCACCAGGCCCGAGCAGCTCGGCCGGCCGACCAAGATGGTCGCAAGTGGGCTCGTGTGCGTCGGGTTCAGCTCGGGGTGGGTTGGGGTGTGGGACTTCAGGGGCGAGAACAAGGGATGGTTCGGGAATGCGAGCTTGGGTGCGTCGCTGCCCCGCTTGTCTTGCGTCGTCCCTGCTGACTCTTAATGCACGCCCCGCTCATTCGGCGATAGTTTCCGACGCCGGCCCCGTCACGGCCCTCGAGATCTCGTCCGACCACACGTACATCGCAGTCGGGCACGCGCAGGGCCACCTGTACCTGTACAACCTGTCGTCCCCTCCTTCCACGCCGGCGCGAAGCGTCCTCCCCCTCGCGTTGAGTGCGGTGCACACGGGCAGGCGCGAGGGCCACCTGCGCGGCGCGCGTGTGCTGCACGTTGGGTTCGTCGGCAAGCGGCATACGGCGGTCGTCAGCGGCGACGAGAGGGGGATGGCGTTCCACCACTCGCTGGGGCGCGTGCTCGGGGTCGACTCGACGGACGTGCTGCGCCTACTCGGGAGCTACCCGGATCCCCCTGCACCACCAGCGCCAACACCAGCAGCTGCGGCATCGGCATCAACGAACGGCGTGCCCTCGTCCAAGCGCAAGCCACAAACGACGCTTTTCGCCGCCTCGCCGCTCCCTCTCGCCCCGTCCGAGGCGCCGCACGCAGCGGACGCGCACCACTTCTCGGCGCTGCTGACGCCCGCCAAGCTCGTCGTCGTCGGGCTCAAACCCGGCCCGCGCACGTGGTTCCGCAGGATGAGGGCCGGCGAGGGCGGGGACGGGCCCGAGAGGGTCGGGGCGGCGGCGTGGCGGCCTGCGCATCGCGCCGCCCTGGAGGACGCGGATGGGCACGTCGTCGACCCGACGCTCGCGTTCTCGTGGGGTAGGTCGGTGCGCTTCGTCAAGGTCGTACAGGCCGTCAAGGAGCACGATGACTTCCGGCCGGGCGGCCGGCCGGCGGCGGAGGTCGAGTTCGTTGAGGACGGGAGGTGGGAGGCGAAGGGCGCCGTACTTGCGATGCAGTGGCAGAGCAACTCGGTACGTCTCTTTTTGTGCTTCATACTGGTGCTTGTGCAACACGGCGGGCTGAATGTCAGCTGCGCGACTTTTTTGCAGCATCTTCTTCTTCTGACGTCGACAGGCCTCGAAGCGGTCGACACGGCGACGCTGCGGCGCGCCGAGCACGCGCCGCTCAATCCGGAGATGCTCGTCCAGGCACCGCTGATCCCACTATCGCCGTCCAGTGCGGCGATGGGACAGCCGGGAGGGTTCAGCGTGTACAAGGGAAAGGCGTTCGTGCTCGTACGTTGACCGCCCCGATTTCCCCCTGACGCCACGGCGGACTGATGTGAGAGTGCGTTGCAGACGAAGACGGACGTCCGAGTGGCCGCCGTCCTGTCGTGGACGGATCGCATCCTCGCGCTCATGGAGGCGGGCGACGTCCTCGGCGCGATCCGGCTCACGACCGACTTCTACAGCGGCCGGTTCAGCAACACCCTGCTCGGCCTGCCAGCATCGGACGACGAGCGCCGGCGTCTCGTCGGACGGCGCCTCCACGAGCTGCTGCAAGCAGCGGTCAAGTACGCCTTCTCCGAAGACCGCATGACGGACGGCACGCACGACTCTGGCGACGGACGCGGCGTCGACCGGACGGCGCTGTTCGAAGGGCTCGTCACGGTTGCGGCCGAGGCGTGCCTGGCGCTCGGCGACCTCGCGTTTCTCTTCGACGACGTGCTCGAGCAGTACCAGACGAACTGGATCGACGGCATCTTCTGCCGCCAGCTCGAGCCGCTCGTGCTCGACGGCCGGATCCGCACCGTTCCGACGCAGGTCGCTCAGCGCCTGTTGGCGCTGCACGACGAGGCTCAGGAGCTCGCCGAGCTCGAGCAGCTCGTCTGGACGCTCGACCCGGCGTGTCTCGACGTGGACCAGGCGATCGGCCTCTGCCGTCGGCACAGGTTGCACGACGCCCTCATCTTTGTGTACAACCGCGCGCTGCTCGACTTTGTCTCGCCCGTCGTCCACCTCATCGGACTCGTGCGCACCATCCTCGAGCAGCGGCACTCGCGCCCCGCGCGCGTCGAGGCGGACGCAACGTCCCCCGCGCTCGGTCACGACGCGGAGGAGCTCGTGCCGGACGCGTACAAGGTGTTCGCGTACTTTGCGCACGTGCTCACGGGCACGACGTACCCGACCAACGAGGCGCTCCCAGAGGGGCAGCGGGCGCAGGCGCAAGCGGCGGTGTACGCCTTTCTCTTCAGCGGGCGAACGGCGACGTCGCCAGCGACGGGCGAGCTCGTCCTGACGAGCTTGACCGCAGACGGGACAGAACCGACGTACCCGTACCTCCGGCTGCTGCTCCTGTTCGACACCGAGTCGCTTCTACACTCGCTCGATATCGCGTTCGAGGACGGCTTCCTCAACGCCGACAACGACGACGACGACGACAACGCGGCCGAGGCGACGCCACCCGTTACGCGGCAGTCGATCGTCGACATCCTGCTTGATGTCCTCTCGTCCGCCGAGTTTTCCCCGGCAGACGCTACGCTCCTGCACATCTTCGTCGCGCGCAACCTGCCCAAGTACCCGCAGTTCTTGCGCCTGCCTGCACCGACGGCGCGCGCCGTGCTCGAGGCGCTCGCGGACGATGCGGATCAGAGCACGCGCGCGGACCGCGAGCTCGCGGCAGAATACCTCCTGTCGGCGTATACGCCCGAGGACCGCCTGGCGCTGCTTCCGCGCTTCCAGCACGCGGGCTTCTTCCGCATCCTGCGCGCGGTGTACCGCGCCGAACGGCGCTGGTCGGAGCTCGTCACGGCGTTCCTCGATGACCCCGAGGCGGACGACGCCGTGTTCCCCAGCGTGCGGGAGGTGCTCCAGGCCGCCTCCGCCGGTGGAGAAGGGTGCGCGTTGGTCCTCCCGCAAGACCTGCAGGCGACCGTCGTCGACCTCGTCCCACGCCTAGCCGACCTCGGCGTCCGGCAAGTCGCCGCCCTCATCGACTGCTCCCTGCCCGACGCGCACGCGGCAGCGCTCGACCGGCTCGAGGGCAACCCGCACCAGCAGTACGGGTACCTGCGCGCGCTCGTGGAGCCTCCCCCGGAGGACGAGTCCTGCGAAGAGCCTGCGCTCGACGCGTCTGCCTCGGCGCCGTCGACTCGTTTGCCGCCCGCCGCGCGGCACAAGTACGTCGCTCTGCTGTGCCAGCACGACCCGGGGGGCGTCGTCCCGCTCCTGCGCGCCACGCCTGCCGGGTATCTCGACCTGCTCGAGGTTGCGCGCGTTTGCGAGGAGGGCAAGGTGCCAGAGGCGGTCGTCTGGGCGCTCGCGCAGGCCGGGCAGACGCAGAAGGCATTCGAGCGGGTCGGAAAGCTCGTGGACGACGCTGGTGCGGCTATCGCCGGCCGCTTCCTTGACGAAGACGGCGCCTCGTCGCTGCAGCCCACCGTGCAGGAGATGCAGGACCTCCGAGACGTGACGCGCACGGCGGTCGACGTATGCCTTCAGCACGCCGAGAAGCGCCCGGCCACTGCTGCGCCGCTGGCGGACGTCTCGCTCGAGGACATGTGGTTCGCCTTGCTGCACCCGCTGCTCGAGCTCGTGCACTCTGTCGCGGCCGTTGCGCCCGAGACGCCAGCGCCACCCTCGCGGTCGCTATCAACCGACGAGGGGCTCGTCTCGCTCGAGAGCGACGGCCCGCAGCAGCCGGCTTTGCTCACGTCGCTCCAAGCGCTCGTGCAGGAGGCACTCGCATCCCTCGTCGCGTCTTCGTCCTCAAGCTCAGGATTGTCATTTCCGGCCCTCTTCAAGCGGCTCATCGACACGCCTTCCACAGCCGGCGGCGGCGGCAGGGCACGGTCGTACGCCGACTTCCGGGCGATTCTCGCCGGCATGCTCGACACGTACCGCCAGGAGGGCGAGATGAGCGCCGCCGCGCTAAAGCTGCTCCGACAGGACGTCTTCGACGCGCTCGAGCGACAGTCGGCTGCGGTCGGTCGCGGCTGGCGGGTCGTGCTGCCCTCCGCCGAGACGCCGCTCGCCCTGCCCTTGGACAACGGCGCAGCTCCCAGCGTTCAGGCGACTGTATTCAAGGCTTTCCGGTCTGGCGCCGTCGAGCTGCTCGAGCAGGAGGCTCCTGTGACTGCGGGCAGGACGAGCGCCGCCTGAAGCGTCGTCCGTTTGATCCCCGTTATCTCTCCCTCCCCCCCCCCCCACCTTTGCACCTCACGAACCGCACGCCCCATGATACGCCGCTGCTATCCCGCCCACACACATCTTGTACATCGCAACACTGACGCTTGAACGCATGGAACCTTAGACGTCACGCGAAACTCTCGAAAGCCAAAATGAGCCACGGGCAAGAAAGAGTACATGCGAAATGATGTTACGCCTGCACGTTGCGGACAAACGTCAGGACGCCCTGCGAGAAGTCGCAGAGCTCGCCGAGCCGGCCGCCCTCCTGGACCTGCTCGGCGCGGAGCGCCTCGAGCGCCGGCCGGAGCTCGGCGCCGTTCTGGACGAGCACGTCGCCGTGGATGCGGAGGAAGACGGCGAGGAACGCCTGGACGGCCTCGAAGTCCCGGTGCGAGCGCAGGCGCTGGGCGAGCGCGTGCACGAACGCCGACAGGTGGTCGAGCGAGACGAGGGACGACCGGAGCTCGAGGTCGGCGGCCGAGGGCGAGAGCTGCTTGAGGTGCGTGAAGAACGCCTCGTAGTCGCCGTCGACGTCCTCGCTCATGAGCCTCCGCGTGAACTCGGTCTCGAGCGAGAAGCCGCTGTCGAGGAACCGGTGCGAGCCCGCCTTCTGCGCCGCCGTCTGCGCCGCGGCATCGCCCTCCATCTGATCGGCGAGGCTGACGCGCGGCTCGGGCACGCTGTCGTTCTGGAGCGACGGGAGGAAGAACGGCGCCTTCTCGGGCACCTTGGGCGCCTCCTTGGGCTTGTTGCGCGCCTTGATCACCTCGAGGTTGAGCAGCGTCTGCCACTTGGACCGCGGCAGCAGCGACAGCGTGAGCAGCTCGCCCGAGAGCTGGTCCGGCGTCAGGTACAGGTCCTTCTGCTCCGGCGCTCCGACCTGCTCGATGCCCTCCAGCTCTGTCAAGTCGACGCGTGCGATCCGAGGTATCAGCTCTGAGTCGCTTCAACTGGGCGGGAAGAGCGGTGATGATCTCACCGTCGTCGTCTTCGTGGCCCTGGACCGTCGGCAGCGAGATCTCGCCCACGTCGCCCTCCTCGATCGCTCGGAGGGCGACCTCCGAGAACTGCGCCTTGTTGACCCAAAGGTACACGCCGACGCTGTCGGCGTGTGCGGTCGCGAGGAAGTCGCCGGTCGGGGAGAACGCGAGGCTCGTCGGCAGGCTCGCGCACCGGAACGCATCGACGAGCGCGCCGCTGGGCACGTCGAACGTCCGGACGACGCCGTCGGCCGCGCCGGCGATGACCCAGCGCGAGTCGGGCGAGAGCGCGACGTCGAGGATCCTGGCGGGGAACGGCGAGAGGTCGCGCACAACCCGGCGCGTCTCGATGTCGACGAGCAGGACGCGGTGCGGGCCCGCGCACGTCACTGCGAGCAGGTTCGAGTCGCGCTGGAGTGCGACCGCCGAGATCGTGCCCCCCGACGCCCCCGCGGGCGCGTCCGCCGGCACGGGCAGCGCCAGCGAGTGCAGGTGCTGCGTCGTGTGGAAGTCGAAAAAGTCGACGACGCCCGCCGCCGTCGCGGTGATGACGACGCGGTTGAGCGCATCCGTCGCGATGCCGACAACCTTGGCCTCGCCGGCGCCGGCGCCCGCCGCGGGGAGGGCGAACGACTTGCGCTCGAGCCCGGACTGGAGGTTCCACATCGACACCTTGCCCTTGCTCCCTCCGACCAGACCAAAGTTGCCGCACGCACTCACACACACGCTGCCCGCGACGTCGGCCTTGCCGCCCGGCGCGGTCAGCGCGTACTTGCCGATCTTGCAGTCCCGGCCGGACCATGTGCGCGCGAGGTGGTTCTGCGCGCCCTTCGTGCCGATCGCAGAGTGCAACGACGGCTGATGCGCCGTCAGGATGTCGGCCCAGTCCTTGGACCGCGCGGTCGAGGACGAGAGCGCCGTTATCGGCGGCAGCTTGAGCGACTCGGAGCTCGAGAGGAGGTGCTTCTTGGTCGACCCTGCCGGTAACCGAAGCAGAAGAACACGTCAGCGTGCTGGTCACTCATGCAATGCAAGAGCGCAGAGACAGCGAGCAGCGTGAGGAAGGAGGATGGATCAGACGTGGAATAAACGTGAAGTCAGCGCCCCCTCCCCAGAGGGAAAAGGCTCAGCTTCATTAAATCAGTTTTTAGGTTGTTTTGTTTGTTCATCAGGTTGCGAGTCGAGAGAAAACGGGACCGCCTTTGCACATGCGCACGCAGACGGCCGTTGTAGAGGTGAAGCAAGCTGCGAAGGGAAGGCCACAGGAGGAAGAAAGAAAGGACGCGCCTTGGCTAATCTCGCGGCTGCGCGAGTCGCGCACGACGCTCGTCATCCGGAGCGCGCGGTCGACGCCGGCCGTCAGGAGCGCCTTGCCGTCGTCGCCGTAGTAGCGGATGAGGCACGGCGGTGCGCGGTGGCCCTCGCGGAACTTGAGGAGCGACGGCGGCGAGAGGGGCGTCTCGAACGTCCATTGCTGCAGTGTACACCCGCTCGGTCAGCACGAAGCAACTACGAGGGCAAAAGAAGAGGGAAGACGTACGCGGATCGAGTTGTCGCTGCCGCTCGTGATGAGCAGGCTCTGTCCCGGGATCCACTCGACCGTGCTCACCCCGCCCTCATGCGCGCCCCTCACAAGGTGCACCAACCGCCCCCTGCTGTTGAGGTCCCAGAAGGCGAGATCGCCGTCGGCGCTCGCGGTCGCGAGGATCGGCTCGCCGTCCGTGCGGAACCCGACGGCCGAGACCGCCCCTTCCATCCGGAGCGCCAGCAGCTCCTCGTCCAGCCGCAGGTCGAGCAGCCGCACGAGACCGGAAGCGTACCCGACCGCGACGACGTCGATCGCGGGGCTCTGTGCGAGCGCCGTCACCGCGCCTGCGGGCGCGAGCGCCGTCGCCGGCGGCGGGGGGAAGGTGTAGAGCAGGGTGCGCGTGCGGATGTTGTAGAGCGCCAGCGCGCCCGAGGTCGACGCCAGGACGACCTTGTTGAGGTAAGTTTGGGGGTGGAGGAGGTGAGTCGCCGTGAAGTCGGCGGGGAGAGGGATGGACGTCGAGAGCTCTGCGAGTCGCGAGAGCAAAAAGGTCAGCGCCTGGCCCCGAACGCTGGCGGAAGCGGACGCACCGGTGGTCTCGAGGTTGAAGATGAGCAGCTCGTTGCCGGCCTCGGTCAGGGCAAGCAGCTGCGTGCCAAAGATGAGGATCTGGGTGATCACAGTGTCGTTCTCGGGCGCGCTAAAGCGGTCGACCTGCGCGGCGGACGTAGGGGCAAGGAGGTCAGACTTTGCCTCACGGACAGAACCCATGAGCCGAAACTGACCTCCTTGCCGCGCTCGAAGCGGACGACCTGGTGTCCGGCGGCCGCCAGCACTTGGTCGTACTTGACCGCGAGCGCCCTGATCTCCTTACCCAGGTCGGGGCCGACGAACAGCAGGCCCATCTTGTCGCCGTCCCACATGGCCCAGCTCGCGCCGAGCGAGCTTGCGATCGTCACTTTGGGCCCGGCCGTCTGCCGCGCGGACGAGCGCGCCTGGACGGCGAGCGGGAGCGACGTCGTGATGAAGCCGAGGGCGCGGAAGGGTGCGAACAGGCGGGCGGTGCGCGCAGGGCTGCTGGCTGCCTTGTGCTTGGAGGAGGACGCTGCTGCTGCTGCTGCTGCCGCCGCCGAAGTCGATGGGGCCGACGGGTCGAGGTCGACGGCCTTTGCGCGTTTCTGGGGCCGTGCCAGAGAGGCCATCGTGTGCTGCGGGTGGGAGGGAAGGGAGCGGGTTGAGGGGGTGCCAGGGCTGGGCGGGTCGTCGTCGTCGTCGTCGGTCGAAACTGCGATGCAGCGGGGCAGGTTCAGGGGGACGGGCGGCAACCTGCCCGAGATGCATTGGTGCGCCCCTCGGATGGCCACCCCCGCGACCTTGGGGCTTCCTCCTCCATCCGACCCTTTCCACAAGCAGCCCATGTCGTCAGGTACCCTCCTTTCGCCGCCTGTCTCCGAGAGCTCTGCTGACCCTCACATCCTGCGCCAGCCGCCGGAAAGCTCTCGCGCGAGGAGTGGCGCAGGCAGAAGGACCTCGAGGCCGCCCGCAAGGCCGGTACCGTGCCTGCAGAGGTCGACGAGGAGGGCCGCGCCATCAACCCCCATATCCCTGGTGCGTCTCCCCCCGGCTTGGCTGCTGGTCTCGCCGGCGGGCGAGCTGCCCGGTCGCCGACGAGCTGCACACCACTGACACGACCCTCGACCCCCGGGCGCGCCGCTGCTCGCCCGGCTTCGCAGAGTACATCACCAAGGCGCCGTGGTACCTCGACACCGGCCGGCCATCGCTCAACCACCAGCGTATCCCCGAGTACAATGCTTCGTCGTCCAAGCTCGACCAGTGGTACGACCGCGGGCAGACGGCGGGCCCTGCCGCGACCAAGTTCCGCAAGGGCGCGTGCGAGAACTGCGGCGCGCTCACGCACAAGAAGAAGGACTGCGTCGAGCGCCCGCGCAAGAAGGGCGCAAAGTTCTCGGGCAAGAACATCGTCGCGGACGAGGTGATCCAGAAGGTCGACGGCGACTACGATGCCAAGCGCGACCGGTGGAACGGGTACGACCCGGCCGAGTACAGCAAGGTGTACGACGAGCACCGCGCGATCGAGGACGCCCGCAAGAAGCTGCGCGAGGAGGAGATCGACAACCAGACGACGACCGACCTCGCCGCCGTCAAGGCCGTCGCCAAGGCCGGCAAGGGCAAGGGCGCGGCCGCCAAGGACGACGACTTTGGCAGCTCGGACGAGGAGGACGTCGACGAGGACAAGTACGCCGACGCGGCCGACGCCGCAGGCCAGAAGGTCGACACCAAGTCGCGCATCACCGTCCGCAACCTGCGCATCCGCGAGGACACGGCCAAGTACCTGATGAACCTCGTGCGTGTCGACGCTTCCGCCTTGCTGCGCACTCTGCCGCTGACCTCACAGCCGCCCTTCTGCAGGACATCGAGTCGGCGCACTACGATCCCAAGACCCGAAGTATGCGCGAGGCGCCTGTCAAGGGTGCTCGTCCGGAAGACGTACGTCCGATTTCCTCTTTCTGAAGCTTGCTCCGGGGGGCTGATGCCCTTCCCTTTACCGCGCCGACGCAGATGCAATTCGCGGGCGACAACTTCCTGCGCTACTCGGGCGACGCCGGCAAGATCCAGCAGCTGCAGATGTTCGCGTGGAACTCTGCCGCGCGCGGTAACGACGTCCACATGAACGCCAACCCGACGCAAGGGTCGATCCTGCACAAGCAGTTCCTCGAGAAGAAGGAGACGCTGCGCGACACGAGCAAGGTCGGCATCCTCGAGAAGTATGGCGGCGCGGAGCACCTCGGCGGCTTGCCGAAGGAGCTGTTGACGGGCCAGACGGAGGAGTGTGCGTCCTGGCTGCCTGCCTCCCCCTCTCGTGCGTGCGTCTGAGCATTCAGCTGACCCTCTCTTTTGCCATCGCCCGCAGACGTCGAGTACTCGCGCGCGGGCAACGTCATCAAGGGCAAGGAGCGTGCGGTCCCGCGGTCCAAGTACGAGGAGGACGTCTTCCCGGGCAACCACACGTCGGTCTGGGGCTCGTGGTACGACCTCGCCTCGGGCACGTGGGGCTTCGCGTGCTGCCACAACACGCTGCACGGGTCGTACTGCACGGGCGAGACGGGCAAGCGGCTCGCGCAGGACCTGTCGGTCGACCGCCTGCTCGCGCAGGACAGCGACGCACGCGCGATCGAGCCCCCGCCGGCGGCAGCACCGTCCGCAGCAGAGGATGACGGCCGGCGGTCCGCCACGCCCCCGCCGGCGGGCGAGAAGCACGAGGCGCGCAAGTTCGACAAGAAGCGCCTGGGCGAGGGCAAGGTCGAGCTCGACAAGGACCGGCTCGAGCGTGCGCTGGCCGAGGAGCGCAAGCGCAAGCAGCAGGAGGACGAGGAGCAGAGCGGCGGCGGGTTCAAGCCCGGCAAGCGGTCAAAGTACAACAACGCGATGGACGCCGGCGGGTCGGACGAGGTGACGGAGGAGCAGCTCGGTGCGTTGCTCTCCCTCCTGTGATCGTCTGCTCTCGTGTGGATGGCGCCTTGCTGACGTTCCCCCTCTTCTCGCACCACCCGTGCCGGCCATGGCAGAGGCCTACCGTCTTGCGAAGGCGCACGATGCCGACGATCCCATGGCGAAGCTCACCGGCGACGAGCTGCTGCCGCTATGAGCCCATCTCTCATACTTTCTCTCCATCTCGCCTGTCGCCTCATCCGCCTGTACTACGTGACCGCCATGACTGCTCGTAACCCCCCTTGAGATGGCGAGAGTGGAGGGCGGAAGAACGCAAAGGTGGAGGGCGCGCGATCGGACTCAGCCGAAAGCCCTTTTCAGCCGGCGGTCGACGTGGCCTCCTCCACCCCGTCTCCATCTCCATCACCCTACCCACCATCCAACCCAGCCTCTCCCACCAGCCATGTCCAAGCAGATCGTCGACCTCAAGCCCCGCGATGTGCGTCCCCGAGCCGTCCTGCGCTCGCGCTTGCCGGTCGTCCCGTCGCTGACGTTCGCCCTTCTCCGCCTTCTCTCCCTCCCGCCCCTCGACCAGGACGACAGCTTCTACGTGAACCTCGGCAACTCGGGCCTGAGGGTGTCTCGCTTCTCTTACGGTGGATGGCTCACCGACGGTGGCACCGTGAAGGTGCGTCGCTCTTCCGCCGTCGGAAGCTGGCTGGCCAGGCGAGAGGCTGAAGCCGTTCGTCCCGTCGCACTGCAGGGCGACCCCGTCAAGCAGAACCTGAAGCTCGCGCTCGAGAACGGCATCAACTTCTTCGACAACGCTGGTGAGCAGCACGCCCTTCGATCTCGTACGATGTTGAAGCCGGTCGTCTGACGACGTTTCGACGTATGCGCCCCGCGCAGAGACCTACGCCGCCGGCAAGTCGGAGGAGGAGTGGGGCCGTGCCTTCGGGGAGCTCGGTACCCCCCGTGACAGCATCGTCCTCACCACCAAGCTCTTCTTCGGCACCGGCCGCCCTGGTCCTAACGCCAGGGGCAACTCGAGGAAGCACGTGAGTCGGTGCCGATGCTCACTCGGTGCGATGCTCGTCGGCTGACTTCCTTGTCCTCGCCCATGTTCGCCAGATCATCGAGGGCCTCGATGCATCGCTCAAGCGCCTCCGAACGGACTACGTCGACGTAGTCTTCGCTCACCGCCACGACGCTGCCACCCCCATCGAGGAGACCGTCCGCGCGTTCAACCACGTCATCAACCAGGGCAAGGCCCACTACTGGGTGCGCTCGACCTCCTGATCAACTGACATACACGCACTGGACTGACTTGATGGGGCTGCGGCCTTTGCGTTGCACAGGGCACGTCCGAGTGGTCCGCCGAGCAGATCACCGAGGCCATCCTCATCGCCGACCGTCTCAACCTGATCCGCCCCATCGCCGAGCAGCCGCACCACTCGCTCCTGCACCGCATTCGCATTGAGCGGGAGCTTCTCCCTGTTATTGAGAAGTACAACTACGGCTGTAAGCTCGCTGCCCTGCCGACGTCCTCCCCAAAACCCGCTTGCGCTGACCCGACTCGCCTTCGCGCACGCCAGCCACCATCTGGTCGCCCCTCGAGTCGGGCCTCCTCACCGGCAAGTACGTCGACCTCGTCGAGAACGGCCCGCCGGCGGGCTCGCGCTACGCCACCAACCCCGAGTTTTTCAAGGAGACGGTCGAGAAGTTCAAGACGCCCGAGGGCAAGGCCAAGCTCGAGCAGGTGTCGAAGCTCGTCGCGCTCGCCAAGGAGCTCGACACGACCGCGACCCGGCTCGCGCTCGCTTGGACGATCCGCCCCGGGTCGGTCGTGTCGACGACGATCCTCGGCGCGTCCAAGCCCGAGCAGCTGCTCGACAACCTCGCCGCGCTCGACGTCGTCGCCAAGATCACGCCCGAGGTCGCCGCCAAGCTCGACGAGATCTTCCCCAAGCCTGAGCTCCCGACCACCTACGGCCGCCAGCGCTACCTCTAAGCGCGCATCGCGTTGTTGCTTCCTCGTTGCGCGCGGGCGCATCCAGGCAGCACTGTAGCTAGACATCCTCCGGTCCGACGTTTGCTTACATCTGTATCAAAGACACTTTGGTCTGCTCTGTCCTTCAGGTTCGGGCAGCGTGTTCGTGTGGGTCTTCAGTCGGCCAGGCAACCGGGAAACAGGCAGTTACGACGAGCAGGGCGGTTTCCTTAGATGTGCTGCAGGTTCACAGTACGGGCGGCAGGTCACACTTGGAATCGAAGTCAGCGTCAACTCAAGAAAGATAACAGGACGTAAAGGGCATCATTCGGCAGAGCAAAAGGGGTACAACGGGGATGAACGGGTCTACAAGGGGCGTATGTCGTAAAAGTAAGGTGGTCTCGCTCTTCCTCAGGCGGTGGTCGTGTCCATCGTCTCCTCCGTCCACACGCCCTCGACACGCGGGACGGCCCAGCCGGCCTCCTCGAGCCTGCCCTCGCCCCAACTGAGGATCCTGAGCATCCCGCCGAGCCTGCTCTCGACGCCCCTCCCCTCGCGCGCGAGCAGCGCCTGGTTCGCCTCCTTCCCGACGCGCGCGCGGTGCGCCGGCGAGAGCAGGTCCGCGATCTCTGGGCTTGGGTACGGGCCTGGCGGCGGGAAGGCGAGGAGCGTGAGAGCGAGCTCGAGCTCGGCGAGCAGTGCTGGGTGGGGGAGGGCGAGCGGCGCGAGGGTCGAGGTCGCGAACAGGAGGGCCTGCTGCGAGCTGGAGGACGAGCGAAGGAGCTCGAGGAAGCGCTGGAGCTGGAGGTGGAAGTAGAGCGTCGAATTCTGGTCGAGGATCTGCGAGGCAGCGTGTCCCGAGCTCAGCTGGCGATGGACAGAGTAGTGCGGGGCAGAGCGGACGCACCTCGGCGTCCAGCTCATTGATGTGGCGGATGGCGAGATCGACTTGCCCGCTCTCGAGCGCCTGGCGGATGTGCATCCTCTCCTACTCAGGCGGTGACGGTAGCGCAGAAGCGGAACGAATGTGTTGGCTCAAGGGTTCATCAAGATCGCGAGCGACTGAGCGATGCCACCCAGGCCACCGCTCAGCGCAGAGGGAGAGCGGGCGCACCTCGATCCCGCTTAGGTCAGGGTGATCGTCGTTCAGCTCGCCAGTCAGCACGCTGTCGGCCATCTCGTCGTCGTCGTCGTCATCGCTCTCGTCGTCGTCATCGGCGAGCGAACTGCCATCAAGGCCAACGCGGAGCGACGACTCGCGCACAAACTCCTCGGCTGCGTCGCGGTAACCCTCAACGACGAGGTAGTCCAGCACGAGAGCGTTCAGTTGGCTGTCAAAACGTGCGAGAGCGAGTCAGAACAACGCTCGACGGCGACAAAGGATGCAGGCAGCAGCGGCAGGCAGGACGCAAGGGCTCGAGCCGAGGGATGTCAGAGAGCAATGATTAAGTTTTCCTCAACTGGTTTAGGAGAGATTCCCACAATGCTACTAGAGTCTCATCATTCGATGGAAGATCCTCGTTCGTGTGCTCGAGCCCAGGCTGCTGAGGACAGAAGGTGATGGGGGACTGACCTCTTGGTGACCTTGACCTCGGACAGCCGCTTGGACCACTCGGCGTGCGTGACGTGATGTTTGGGCTGCGGCACCAGGTACTGCAGAGGGCAGCGTCGGTCAGTCAAGAACTCGCTAGACAGTCGACGACGACGACGGAATGCTCACGCTAGACATGGAGGCAGGGGAGGGAGGGGTCAGTCCAGAGGGGAGGAACGGGAGGAAGGGTGACGGGCGGCGGTCGCTCGTCGCCGCCGCCGCTCCTTTTCAGGCCTGCCCGCTGTCGGAGCCTGAATCTTCGCACGGTGCGTATCGCTCGCCGACCACCACATCCACCTCCAGAGACCCAAGACGCATGCATGAAGGGAGGCAAGAAAGAAACGCGGGGTCCGAGCTCGGGAGAAGCGCTAGTGGTTCTCAACGAGCTGGCCACAGACGATGTACTTGCGCTGGAAGTGCTCGACCCATCCTGCGCACCGGGGTACAAGAGGTCAGTACCGCGGTGGAGGGCTCGCAAGAGAACCACACAAAGTGGCTCAGCTTGAAGCGGAGGGACAGACCGTCCATGTTCTCGCTGTGTTGTGTGAGGGTGGCAGCAGGTGTGTCAGCGGACCGGTCGTTTTCGACGAGTGATAACTGCGCGCGCAGCGCTTTCAACTAACATTTCGGACGCCGTCAGGTCTTCGAGCTTGTCCAGTGGTTGGTCGATGTCCGTCAGCATGTCTGGAGTGGAACGCAGCGAGTGGTCAGCAATCCTTCGGCTTGCGGCACAGCCGGTGAAGGAGACGGACCTTCATCGAACGACTGCTTGGCCATGCCTCGGCTCGCGTCGCGTCCTGCAAAGTTGCCGTACGCGCCGTCTGCAGGTCAAAGCCGAAGGCGGCGAGACCATCAGCCGTCCCGTCTGACAGCGCAGAGGGCGACGGATGCCAGATGAACGCTGCGCGCGCACGCACCAGGTCCATAGAAGTTCCTGCCCGCTGTGACGTCGAACACCTGGCCTTTGATGGCGAGCAGGATCTGGCCCTCCTCACCGCGTCCGTCAAAGCGTGCAAGCTCCTTTGGCGTGTAATCCTTGAGGAGCAGACACTTGGGCCGCGCTGCTGGCAGCCAGTTGTACGCGTCTTCGTGGGACGTCGCGAGCGGCGTGCTCGCGGACGGCAGGGCCGCGACGGACGGGACGAGAAGCGAGTAGATAAAGTAGAGTGGCGGCAAGGTGAGGAAGAGCGGGATGATTGTCGAGGACAGGACGTGCGATGTCGTCGACATGGCGCCAGGCGAAGGTGAGGAGGGTGCGAAGGAGGTGCTTCGGAGGGAAGGTCGGCGAGGGCGAGGCGCAGCTGTCGAACGAGATGGACCCCTGGGTCAGCCTGTCCGAGCCAGGCATCGTCAACAGGCAGCAGCGACGCACCTGTGTGGTGTCTGGAGGTCGCTAAGCTGTCTTGCTCGTCTCTTGAGGCAGGTCGTGGTCGTGGTCGGGTCGGCCGGCGTTGCGCGCTCTCCGTCGCTTGCCGCGCGTTCCGAACGTCGACTCCCAGCGCCGTCAGCCCACCGCCCTTCCCAGCATCATCCCGATCAAGCAACAGCTCTCCCAGACGCCGCTCCCGCTCGCCGCCATTTTCGCCGCACTCCACCGTCTCGTCACGCGCTCGCCCGCTCGCAGCAGTAGCAGCAGCTCGCCCTCGATGTCGTCCGGTTGCTTCAGCCCATCGCTCCGTCGGCCGTACGCGACGCCAGCAACGCCGCCCCTACCCGACTCGCGCAAGGCATCGCTCGCACCAAAAGTTGCCGAGGCGACAAAGGTCATCCGGGAGGCGCTAGATACGTACGGGTAAGGTCCTGGTCTTCCTTCGCCGACATTGCAGGCTCAGGTGCAGGCGATGTCGGCTGGCCGGGGTGCGGTGATTGCAATGCTGATAGTCGTCCCCTTGAATGTTTTTGCAGGCTCGACAAAATCTCGCTGAGCTTCAACGGCGGCAAAGACTGTGCGCTCATGGCAGTGTGCTGGTCTGATGGGGGCGACGCTGATCATTGCTGTTTGCCTTCGTCGTCAGGTACGGTCTTGCTGCACCTCCTGCACACCCTCCTCCCGCCTCCAGCACCGTCAACGGGCGTGAACGGCTCCGCATCGCTTCCCTCTTCCTCCTCAACCTCTAACTCGGGCACCTCGACACCAGTCCACCGCCCGCCGATAAGAGCGATCTACATCACGGCGCCGGCGCCGTTCCCCGAGGTCGAGGCGTTCGTCGACGAAAGCTCGGCGCACTACGGGCTCGAGCTCGTCCGCATCGGCGGTGGTATGAAGGGCGTGCTGGAGGAGTACCTCAAGTCTGGGAGCCCAGGAGAGGGTGTCGAGGCTATGCTGGTCGGCACGAGAAGAGGCGATCCTCACGGGTGTGCGTCTTGAGCTTCTTGACTGCGCGCACCTTCGGCTGACTCCTTCGCTTCTCGTCCTTTTTGCTTCGCAGCTGACCTCTCGCTGTTCCAGAAGACGGACCCGAGCTGGCCACAGTTCATGCGTGTACACCCGATTCTCAACTGGTCGTACACCGACATCTGGGACTACATGCGGCTGTACGATGTGCCGTGGTGCCACTTGTACGACGAAGGGTGTGTCTTTCGACGCCCATAGATCCTCAGCCTTGTTGTCAGGCTGACCCTCTGATCGCTGGTCGCGCACAGTTTCACCTCGCTCGGGTCGCAGCTCAACACGTACCCAAATCCGGCGCTCGCCCTGCCAGACGGCTCTTTCTCACCCGCCTGGGTGCTCGAAGACGAGGCGCTTGAGCGGGCAGGCAGGGGCGATCCGCCGAAGGACGCGCTTAAGCAGGAGGGTCTGGACGCAGCTGCACGAAGGGCGCTAGCGGAGGACGTGAGCGGCGACCGCAGCTGAGAAGGTTCGTCTGGGTGCGATGCATGAGTCGGCATCAGACCGCCTCGCGCAAGGGCTGGCAGTAGTGAGCATCTCGCTGTGCGCTTTGCTCCCTTGCTTATAGGGCAAAAGGGCTTCGTAGTTCGTGTACAACGAGCGGCGGAAGCGCGGCGGTATGAGACAGGCGGCTAGGGACCGAAAGAGAGCAAAGACAGGAGGGACGCGCAGCAGGAGGAAAGAATGTCTGTAGTGTTGACAAGTTGCAAGGAAGCATGATGCCCGAAAGGTTGAGCATAAGTGGAAACGAGGCATGAAGGTCGTGGCTGTCATGTTCAGGAAGCCCGTTGGAGGGCTGGGAGGCGGTGTGCAAGGCGTTTACGGCGTGGGCGAGAGGAAATGAGTGCGGGGAGGCGTCCAGCGAAGCGATGAACTTGGTTTGTGCCGAGTGGAAGCGAACAGAGCACGGCCTTCAGCCGCGAACGGTTGCGCGCCTGCGCAGGCCAGCGCTATTGGCACCGTCGACGCCAGGCGTGCCGATGTCGGTGCTGCTGCTAGCCTCATCGTCGCTCTCCTCGCCCTCGTCCTCGTCCTCACCGTTCAGTCCAAGCGCACCCTCCACGCCGACGCTCGCCGCGCGTGCACGTGAGTGCTTGAGCCGCGCCGCCGCGAGTTGTACGTCGTCTGACAGCGAGCGGCGGGTGGACGGCTGCTGCGACGACTCGGAGGACGGACCGATGGGCGGGAGGGCGCGGTGACGGAGGCCGGGGGTAGTCATGCACGAGGGCGCAGGAGAAGACGCGGTGGACGCAGTGGGAGGAGGTGCGTGATCATCCGTTGTCGTTGTCGATGCCGGCTCGCCTGTTAGAGATATCGGGGACAGTGCTGCGCGCGAAAGCATGGGTGGCAGATCAGCGCCCGCCCTCTCACTCAGCAATGGAGAAGACTTGCCGAGGAAGCTTGGGTTCCGTCGATGCGTCTTGCTGCTTCCGCTGCCGCCGCCACTTGACCACAACTCGGCCGTGCGCGTGGGGTCGAGCTCGACACTTGACAACCTGCGGCTGCCCGTCCCACTCAGCCCTAGTCCGCCGATAGGAAGCTCGCTTGCGCTCGACACCGACGACGAGCTGCTCGCGGTTGAGACGCCGCTTAGTGCCGAGCCGTACGACACGATAGGCAGCGGCACACTCGAGGAGGACACCTGCAGAGGGGAGGTGATGTGCGTCCAATCGGCCGACTGCATCGACGACGACTGCGAGGACGGCGACATGTTGAGTGAGGTCGTCGGCGAGCGTTCCTCGTCCGCTGGCGTCACGACCGATTTTGGAGCGGCTAGCTCAGGCGAGACTGCAGGAGGCGCGAGGGCGATGGTGTCGTCTTCAGCAGTCGGGGTCGCGCCGGCCGACGAGAGCTTGGGCGACGGCGGCAAGGCGACCGCAGCTGGTACTGGGGGTGATACGGCCGCTCGGACACGTACTCGCCTTGCGGACTGCAGAAAGATTGGTGGGTAGAGCAAGCGTGGGTCAGCTCGACTCTCCGACAGGTCGGGCAGCGGAGGGGTGCAGCGGCGCAGGTTGCCGGTACGAAGGATGGACGCACGATGTGAAGCGTCCGCATCAGGACGTAGGCGACAAGGTCCTGCAGCAGGCCAAGAAAGGCAAGGTAAGCTTCGTGCCCGGCAGTCGGCGGGCGACGTCTGCAAGCACAGGGACGCCGCGATGGAGGCCTGCGCACGCCTCCAGCCGTGCGCCCAGCTCCGTTTGTCGTTCCTACTCGCTCGCCCTCAGCAGCAATAAGGAAGACGACGCACGAGAAGGATGAGGCCCGCGATGGGGGCTGCGATGAGTACGGCCTGCATGCGGAAGACAAAGCAGAGCCAACCGATGACGGCCGAGTCCTCGTACCCCCAGCCGAAGGAGCGGGCGAGCGTGAGCGGCGGTAGACGGTCCATTGCCTGGTCGACGAGCGCAAGGAGGGCCATGGGAAGTGGAATGTTGGAGGAGATGGAAGTCGCTGCGTCGACCTTCATGGTCGCTTGGACGGTACGTGCTCTGCGGCGCGGCTTAGGGCGGTCGGTAGCCGGCGCAGAATGAAGGGTCGTCGGGGGGCGGAGCGGGGTAAGGGACGCGAAAGGGGCGCGCAGGAAGGGGACAAGAGGACGTCTCGCCACTTGCGTAGTGCTTGTGCCTGATGGTGGCGCCGCACTGTCCTCCTCGGCAGTCGTGCAGTACCGGCGCTCTTGGCTCGGCTTACAGTTGGTTCAGGGAGGACAGTGCTGTGAAGGAGGACCACGCGGCACAATCATCGAGGCGCAGCACTCGCAGCTCTCATGCCGCGCCGACTCAGCCAACTGGGGTCGGTCATTAGATCGATGGGCAAAGTACGCATCGCGACAGCAAAAGCAAAAAGGTCGAGAGAAAGAGATCGAGAGGCGTGAGTGGGCGAGCATCTACCACGTCTCTTGGAGGATCTCGTCGACAGCCATGTCCTCCTTGCGCTATCGCTTGATGCCGAGCGGGATGCGCCGGTTCCGCGTGTCGAGCAGCGGGCCGGGGCGCAGGTTTTTGGTGGTGAACATCGCGAAGATGATCCTACGGTGCGAAGGTTATATTGGCGAGGTCGTTGGGACGCGGACTGTGCAGAAAAATCATCCACTCCCTAGAACCTCTCAACGCGCTTCGAAGGGAAGGGGACATGCATCGGGATCGTGAAGGTAAGGCGTAAGGTGGTGAAGGGTGGTGCAGTGCGCGCGCGCTGTGGCTTTCGACGGTCGTATGAAAACTGAGGGTGAGATTCGAGGCAGTCGGAACGCAAACTAGGTTAGCGAAGGAGTGCACATTACTCGTCGTCGCTGTCGAGAACAAGGACGACAGGCGCCTCCTGCGGCTGATTGGTGACTTTGCGCTGGGCCACCGGTGCGCAGGACACGCGTGGGGTTGACATAGGCCGCTGCGAGGGGGACGCAGCGCACGAGCTTAACGCTCGGGTCGAAGAGGCAACAACGGCAAAGCTTGACCACAGCGTCTTCTGAGTCTGTGAGAGGGTGGCAGGCATTAGCGAGATCTGCTGTACTCTCAAGTGATCGGCGCAAGACGAACCTGACCCGCCGACAAGACCGAGAACGCGCCAACCGCCGCCCGCTTCCCAAGCTTGACGCTCTCGAGCACCCACTCAGGTCGGACGACGGCCGGCTTCCACCCACGCATCTTCTGCATCAGTGCGTGCGTCTTGCTGCCCGAGAGGGAGGTCGAGGTGACGATGTGCGTCACGCGCGAGCCGGGGGCGTTGCTGCAGTTTGCAGTTAGGGGTCAGCTGTCGTTTAGCAGGCAGACATTGAAGGGTTCGCGGCGCACGCGATGGACCCGCCGTGCAGGGATACGAGCCGCTTGATCTCAAGATCGCTGATATGCGCGCTCCCGACAAAGCCGTCGATCCAGACGTTGACGCCGCGGAAGATGTCGTCGACCTGATTCCCCGCCGATCACGCGTCAGTACCGGCTCATGTACAGTAGTCTCCAGTACGTACTTTCGCAACGGCCTGCTCCTTGAGCTTGCGGTTCCGTTCAGCAAAGTAATCGGGCAGCTTGTTCCGGCCCGGGCCGTGGTTTGCGACCTGATGCCCAGACGAGCACGACACGACGACGTCGATCGGAGCGTTATTGCCCTTGCGCGTCGTCAGGGCGTTCTCGCTGGACGCGACCTGAGAGATGAGAAGCAACGCGTGAGCGGACGATTTCTTGCTGCGCGCGACGCAAAGGGAAGGGGGGACTGACGAGCTTCTTGAGCATCTGCTGATGCGACTGCGGCACATACAGCTCGCGCGCTTTGCCCTTGATGTCCTGTGTTGCAGGCGAAGCGCTGGAGGCCTGGCCGGATTCGACCTTGACAGGCGACGCCGACCTGCGGCCCGTCAGTCTGCGGGCGGCGCGAGGGAAGGGTCACGGGTTGTCAGCACGAATGTCGGAGGCGGAAGGTCAGGTCATACGCACATTGAGCAGCGCTGCTTCTCAGTGCCTCGCGCGGACTGTCCGATACTGCCTGCGACGCTGAACGGGTTGGGACGGACGGTGCTGCTGGACAGGTTGAGGGAGCTGCTGGACGACGCGACAGGCGGCGATCGGACGGGCGAGCGCGCGCGCCTGCGGTCCTGGCCCGAAGGGAGGACGCCGCCTGATCTGCTGCTGCACGAGGAGGACGAGAAGGACGCGCTGGGAGGCATGACTGCCGAAGGAAATGAGCGCATCGGACGAAGCTTGTTGGATTCATGATCCCTGTCGGACGGCGGCTGCTGCGTCGCGGGGGCGGAGTTGGCGGAGTCTGAAACCAGAGAACCTGCGCAGGCGCACCCGCACGACGACGACCAGGCGCCAGGGCTGAGTACCGACCGACCCTTGGCCCGACGCCTGGACACAGCAGCTAGCCTCGCACGAGCGACCACGTACCATGTCCGACCTCCTCGCGCCGACGACGTTCGCCGACCTCGCCCACCTGCTCGACCCGCGGCTCCTGCGCGCGCTCGCAGACTTCAAGTTCCTGCACCCGACCCTCGTCCAGCAGAAGGCGATCCCGCTCGCGCTTGAGGGCAAGGACATCCTCGCCAAGGCCCGCACGGGTTCGGGGAAGACGGGCGCGTACTGCATCCCCGTCGTGCAGAAGGTGCTCAGCGTCAAGAGTGTGCGTCCAGATTTCGCGGGCTTCCGTCCGCGACTTGCTTCGCAGCAGGCCAACTAATGAATGATCTTGGCCTGGTTGCAGTCGCTCGAGCTCTCGGACCCTAGCCGCCAGCAGACGCGCGCTCTGATCCTCGTCCCTACGCGCGAGCTTGCCGAGCAGGTCACGCGGCACCTCAAGGGCTTGATCACCTACTGCGAGAAGGAGGTTCTGGTGGCCAACGTTGCCGGTGGTGCTTCCGCCCAGCTGCAGAGGTGTGTCCACGCCAATGTGGCTCTTCGCTCTTTGCTGATGCTGCAGCTGACTTAACTACTTCGCCAGGATCCTGCTGTCGGACCGACCGGACATCATCGTCTCGACGCCCTCGCGCGCGCTCGGCCTGCTCCAGTCCAAGACGCTCTCGCTCACGGCGCTCGAGACGCTCACGATAGACGAGGCCGATCTGATCCTCTCGTACGGCCACTCGTCCGACATCTCGCAGATCTTCAGCGGCGGGTTCCTGCCTAAGGTCTACCAGTCGTTCCTCATGTCGGCGACCATGACCAAGGACGTCGAGCTGCTCAAAGGCATGGTGCTGCGCAACCCGGTACGTCCGCCTGTCTTCGTCTTCTGCAGCGCCGTGGCTGACCGCAGCATGTCACCCTGCTCTCAGGCCATCCTGCGCCTCGAGGAAGACCCCGCGGCCGCCTCGTCCAACCTGACGCAGTACTACGTGCGCACGACGGAGAAGGACAAGTTCCTCCTGACGTACGTGCTGCTCAAGCTCAAGCTTGTGCGCGGCAAGTGCCTGCTGTTCGTCAACGACGTCGACCGGTCGTACCGACTCAAGCTGTTCCTCGAGCAGTTTGGCGTCAAGGCGTGTGTCCTCAACTCGGAGCTGCCGCTCAACTCGCGCTACCACATCGTGCAGGAGTTCAACAAGGGCGTGTACGACTACATCATCGCGACGGACGAGGGCGGGGCGGTGGACGGTGCGGATGAGGAGGACGAGGACGAGGCGGCCGAGGATGAGGGTGCTGAGGAGGAAGAGGAGGAGAAGGAGGAGGAGGCGCCGCAGTGTGAGTCTTCAGGTTCCTCTGCCGACCGGCGACACGCATGCTGATCCCACCGCCGCCATGGAACAGTCCTGTCGACCGCACATGACTCTACGCCACTACCGTCCGAGGCGTCGTCGTCCAAGCGACCGCTCTCGCCGCCGCCGGCTGACGAGCCGTCGTCGTCCAAGCCGTCCAAGCGGGCACGCAAGGGCGGAAACGGCGGCGCGCACAAGCAGGACAAGGAGTTCGGCGTCTCCCGCGGCGTCGACTTTGTCTCGGTCTCGTGCGTGCTCAACTTTGACCTGCCGACGTCGACCCGGGCGTACACGCACCGCGTCGGCCGTACTGCGCGCGCGCACCAGTCGGGCTTGGCCATCTCGTTCGTCGTGCCCGCCGACGAGTGGGGCAAGGACAAGATCCTGTCGCTCCCGTCGGCCAAGCGCGACGAGCACGTGTTTGAGCGCATCAAGAGCGAGGCCGCGGGCGAGGTCAAGGAGTGGGACTGGGGAGGACGCAAGGGCGAGGTCGAGGGCTTCCGGTACCGTATGGAGGACGCGCTGCGGTCGGTGACGAAGAAGAGCATCCAGGAGGCACGACGGGAAGAGGTCCGACGCGAGCTGCTCAACTCGGAGAAGCTCAAGGTGCGCTCTCATCCCCTCGTCCTTGCGCGGCGCGCTGTTTGCTGATCGACCATCTTGTCTTGCTTCAGGCTCACTTCGCGCTCAACCCCAACGACCTCAACTTCCTCCGCCACGACGGCCCGCTGCACCCGACGCGCGTGCAGTCGCACATGAAGCACGTCCCGGGCTACCTCATGCCGCGCATCGCCGCCGTCCCCGGGTCGTCGGCGGCAGCAGCAGCAGCGGCGGCGGGCGGGTCCTCGGCCGTGCCTGAGGGCGCGAGCCAGCCGCGCGAGGGCGCTGACCCGCTCGTGCCGTTCCACAAGCCCGGCGGGCGAGGGCGCGGTCGGGGACGTGGAGGAAGGGGTGGAGGAGGTGGGCGGCGCGCCTTGGGCGGACCGGGCGGCGGAGCGAGGAAGAAGGATCCGCTCAAGACGTTCAAGTCATGAAGCGCGTGGCACTCTTTGCATCTTGGTTCAGTCTGACGATTATGACGGCTTGATACACTGTTGGTGTTCCTTTTCCTCCTCGACCATTCCGTCGTCGTCGCTTCCGCTCTCGCGATCTGTGAACTGCGCCTCCTCCTCGTACTCATCGTTTCAGACGAGATGTTCGAAGCCGGCCCTTTTCAGGCCGGGGTACGCATGCTTGTCATTCTCGGGATACATCTGCGGCCTAGACGATGGTTCGGGGGCAGGAGGAAAGGGAGCTGGCGAGGTGTCGGCCGGAGCGCAGCAGCAGCACCGGCGCGCGCGAGACTCCGGCGCCTCTGCGGATCGGCGGGGCGCGCGCGGCCTGCAGGATCCTGCCGCCGCCGACGCCGCCCCGACGACAGCGAGAGCTCGCAGGACGGCAAGAGACTTAATTGCTGCAGTCGCTGACCATGCCACGGCGAGTCGCTCGTCTCGGACCAGCGTCCTCCGCGGTGATCGCAATAGGACGCGCGACCGGCGCGCGTTCCCCCTCTCCCCGCCGAGCTCGTGCTGACCTCCTCGTCGGCGCTGGATGCTGACCCCCACTCCTGCGCCGCTTGAGCAAGCTGCGAAGAGGGGGATCAGCTGCTCGCCTGCTCACCTTCCCGCGGGCAAGGTGCAGGGGACCTGCATCACTGGACACGCTCGGACTGCAGCCAGCATCGGTGGCTGGCGCGCGCGCGGTGCACGGGGCAGCCAGCGGACGGTGCTCTCGGAAGCCGATTCTGAAACGAGGGACTGACAACGAGAAGGTCGCGTCGCACCCCCGCCACTGCCTCGTCCGAGCTAGCACATGCCCGGGCAGGCTGAAGGCGAGGGGGGGGGGGGGGGGGCATGTAGAGAAGCCGTTCCCCTTCCTCTCCCTCCCATCACCGCCCTGCTCCATCCTCGCTGCGCCCTCCGCTCCTCAAGTGGCCCCTCTGAACATCTTGCTATCGTACGTCCCGTCCAGCTCGCTCAATCCCTCAACCGCCCACTGACGGACGCATATCGCCCGCAGTCGGCATGCTGTCCTCTCGGCCGTCATCTCCCATGCCCTCGCGCCCTCCGCGGCCAGCCTCGCCGTTTGGCATCCCCTTCCCTCGGCTGTCGTCGTCGCCCGGATCGACGACGAGCTCGCCCGTTCCAAGCCCATCGCCGTCGCCTCGCCACCCAGCAACGTTGCCCAACCCCTCGGCACCGTCCATTTCGCGCGCGCCAACTCCGATGCCCCTGGCGTTCCCGCAGTTGCCCGAGCTGTCGTCGATAAAGGTCCCTGTCCCGCCCTCGCCGACGCCTCGGTCGCAGAAGGTTAGCCTGTGGATCGACCGGCTTCCGCGGCGGGGCAAGGACGAGCTCGAGGGCGAGGTCCGCCGGGTGTTCGAGACGGGCCAGGCGAGGCCGGCGCGCTTGGGAGCGCGGAGCAAGTCGCTCGGCACGATGCACGGGCTGTACCTGCACGACGCAGCGGACACGCAGATCGGGTCGCGCGGTTCGCCTTCGTCGTCTACTCCGGACAAGGATAAGACCGGCGCGCAGAAGGTGGTATGGTGGAACATAGCCCTCACCCCCGTCTCGCCTCCTCCCTCGCGTCCAGCCGCTCTTCCCCGAGCGCAAACTACGTCTGTTTTCACTTCTCCGTCACCGTCACCCCTCCGCCCGAGGCAGCCGTCGTCGCCCGAGCGGCCGTCGTTCGACACGACGTCGCCGAGCTTTTACCAGCGGCTCAGCCAGGTTGACTCGACCGACACGCTCACGCCATCGTCGTCTTCGCACTCGTCGCCGTCCACGCCATCGCTTACATTCTCGTCCAGCACGTCCTCGTCGTCCGCCTCGTTCGCGCACCACGACACGGACGATGATGACGACGATGACAACGACGACGGGCGCGAGTCGCACACCTCGACGCCGACGCCGACCTTGCCGCTCTCGCCCGCATCGCCCTCGCAGCCAGCGTGGACGACAACCCTCCGGCCTCTGCGCCTCCCGTCGCAGATGCTCAAGCGGCGGAGCACGACGGGCGACCTGCTCGGCCGTTACCTCGTCACCAATCAGAGCACGTCGTCCCTTGCGCCGAAGCCGGCCAAGGAGGTCGACAAGTCGCAACCTACGCCTGTCAATGGCTCCCCTATAGGGCGGAAGCGCGCCCTTCCCTTCCGCTTCGGCATGTGGCGGCGCGAGAAGTAGGTCGGCGAACCGGCAAGTCCGCACTCGTAATCTGTATCAACGGTACGGGGCCTACCTTGCCTCGACCTCGTCGTAGTCCGAACCCGTCCATCCTTGGTCAACCTCAAATCATCCGAGAGCCTCCCCTGTCCCTTCATGAACTCCTCTTCCTCTTCCTTGATGACCTCACGAACCATGCACGCCTGCTCCCTCTTGTCCAATCCCTCTCCCTGGTCTTTTCTGTTGAAACACTCGCTCTCCTGTCGCCCTTGACGGACCCCTTTCACTCCTCTCCTGAGAGCGCTGTCCTCCCACTTGCCTTTCTCCCGACACGCGCTTGACCCCTTGTACATCTGAACGAACCCCCCCCCCCCCCCCCCTTTCACTGTACATACTTGCCCAGCCCCAGCCCCTTCGATTTCCTGTTGCTTCCCTGTTGGACCTTTGAACCCCCCCCCCCTCCCCAACCTCCCTTTTTACTGCCCCGGATTGACTGCATGTTGCCTGCCCACTGTTGCGCATTGCCAGCAACGACAAAATCAGTCGTAAAGTCATTAAACCGCCGGCCTTCTGCCAGCGCCCGTCCTCCAGCGAGCGCCCTTCAGACCTGGCCCGCGCTCGTGTCCCTCCCCCAGTGCGCAAACCCGAGCTTGAACAGCAGCCAGACGCCGACGACGGCGGCGACCGTGTACAGCGTCACCTTGTACTGCTTGACGCCGGACGAGCTCGCGAACGTCCGCGCGGACGTCGCGGTCGTGCGTGCGAACGACGTGCCGAACGCGGCGAACGAGTTGGCCTGCGGCGGGCGAAACGACATGCCGTCAGTCGGCGTCATGGTCCCGAGAGACAAATGGGACGTACGGCGTCGTCGAGCTGGACGTTCTGGCGCTCGGCATCCGAGTAGATGTCGGTTGTCACCTAGCGGAGCGCGCAGGTCCCATGTCAGCTCCCTGCTGGAACTTGACCCGACCCGTCGGCTCGAGGCCACCGGCTGTGCTGTCAAGCAGTCGCGGCTGCGCTGTGGCTTGAACTTCGAGGATGACGGTACTCACGCCTCGCAGCTGCCGGATCTTGCCGTGGAGGTCATCGAGCTGCTCGTCGTTCTGCTGCTCGTAGATCTGGTCCGAAGAGGTCCTGTACACCGAACGGACGGACACAGCAGCTGCTTGTCAGCTGAAAGGGACCATAGTGCGAGCTTGTACGAGGACTGACCCTGCGCGGGGAGGCATGCTGGCTGAAGACGGAGGGCTGGTGCGGGAGCTGCGAGGGCGAGGGTGGGCTGCGCTTGATGTTCCGCTGACCGCCGCGATGTTGCTCAAGTTCCTTGACCGGCACTTCTAAAGCTGGGTAGCGCTTTGAACGAGCACAATCTCTTCCTGGGTGTCCTGGGCCGTGTCTGGGGGAGCTTGAGGAGGGCGAGATGCTGTTTGAGTGCAGCCGCTTGAGTCCGCGGAGCAGTCGGCGTCGACGAGCTCGCCCCTGACGTCCACCTTGCCTCCAGCCGCCCTCACCCCGACAAACTCTACCAGCACAACCGCGTGCAAGCCAGGCACGATGTCGGACAAGCAGGGCGCGTACGGCAAACAGGAGGTGCGTCCGACGACTGCTCGCGGTAGCTTGTCGCTGCTACACGTGCTCGCGCTGGCCAGGACGTTGACGAGCTGCGGCTGCTCATCCTGCCTTACCCGTCGATGCAGAGCGCAACGGAACGCTCCGACAGCAAGTGGGATGTCAAGGTGTTCCAGGAGCGTGCAAAGGAGAAGGATCATGCGCGGTACGAGAGGGCAAAGGAGCACGAAGAGGCAGCGAAGTCAGGTGCGTCCAGACCATACCGGAGGATGACCCTTGCCGCTGCTGCTTAGCGCAGGTTGTCCTCAGCCGCTCATAGAGAGTCATCTGGCTGACGGGTATCGTCTTTGATGCACATGCCACCTGCAGGCAAGAAGGTCCGCCGACGGCTTGACCTGCCCAAGCCGACGCAGGCCGCCCAGCTGCGCGAGGCGCCGCTCAACCTTGACGCGAACCTCAACAAGACGATGGTCGTCAGCAATACGTCTGGACGTGGGCCGGGCCAGCCTGGCTTCTATGTGCGTTCCTTCCTTGCTGCCGCAGGAGTGCGTAAGAGCGGCGCGCTGACTGTACGGGGTATACTGTCGGGCGCAGTGCGACCTCTGCCGCAGGGTGTCGAAGGACTCGATAGCGTACCTCAGTCACATCAACTCTCGCTCACGCACGTCCCACCTGGTCGTTTTGTCCGTTATGGCGCTGGTCCTGACACTTCATCGCTTTTGTCCGCCAGATCTGCGACGGCTCGGCCAAGGGACGCAGGCCGAGCGGTCGACGCTCGACCAAGTGCGCGCAAAGATCGCCTCCCTGCGCGCCGCGACGGCCGAGGCGTCTGCCAACAAACAGTTCGACTTTGACCGGCGGCTTGCCGAGGTCGCGCGGGCCGAGGAGCAGCGCAAGGCCGCGGAAAAGCAGCGCCGGGTCGAGAAGAAGGCCGAGAAGCGCGAGGAGCGCGACAGGGCGCGCAAGGGCGAGCAGGTCGGCGGCGAGCTCGCGGAGATGATGGGCTTCGGTGGGTTCGGGAGCAGTAAGAAGTGAGCAGTTTGGACCAAGGAGGGGAGGGGGGATGGTTGCGGCGTGTGCTCTTAATGACCTTGACGACCCTACGGCCCGATAAAGCGCTTCATCGCGGTTGCGCTCACAACCTGCCAGCTTGCGAGTGATAATCTAACCATGACTTGAGATTGAGTACATCATCTAGCTCATGCAAAGGTTTCGTTTCGCTTCGTCCACAGGCAGGTCTCCTCGGCCGCCCTTCACCCCTCGTCCGCCTCGCGAAACCACTCTGGTGCGCCGCGCACCCCGCCGGCGATCTCGACTGCCTCCTCGACCGCTTTTGCAAATCCGATCGCTTGGTCCTGGATGTCGGGCTCGCCTTGCCAGAAGAGGCGGCCGTTGACCTGCAAGGGCAGCAGCGCGTCAGCAACGCGCGGGACGGGGACGCAGACAGGCCGCACGATGCCACGCACAAAGAGGAATGCGTTCGGGATGAACGGTACGTCTACCTGCGCGTTGAAATAGGGGGGAGGGGGTTTAGATAACGCCCAAGAAGAAAGTGCGCGCAGAGACCGCACCCGCTTGAACACGTCCTCGGTCACCTTGCCCTCCGTATCCTCCCAGATCGTATACGGCAGCGGATCCACCACGTTTCCCTCCTTCCCGCCCACTCCGCGCTCCGCCCAGGCCTCCCCAAACACCTCGCTCAGGAAGCGCCACTCGACCCGGCGCGCCTCGTCCGCCTGCCCGGCCGTGACGGGCGGTCGGCGCGGGTCCGGCGCGAAGACATGCGTGTTATTGATCGAGATGACCTGAAGGAGGGGCGCGTACGTCTCTTGCAAGAGTGAGAGGGCTGGGAACGCAGCGACACAACCGTCGCACCTGCAGACCGTTTGGAGTGCAGCGTCAGTTCCGTGGGCATAGCGGGGGCGCACGACCAGGACCCACCATGACGCCCAGAACTCAATCAACACGACCTTGCCCTCCGTACCATCCCAGGCATTCCTACTCCCTGCTGCATGATACCGCACGCTCCCGTCCCGCCTTGTACTCGAGAGCGCTGGCGCAGCAGCGCTTTCCGCAGCAACAGCCTGCCCCGACATCAAGTCTGGCGGGGAAGGAGAGGAGTTCGACGACGGCGCAGGACTCCACCCCAGGGCGCGCAGCGATGGTAGGCAGCGCGAGAGATCGAACCGCTCTCCGAGGTGCGGGCTGCGGAAGCCTGGGCGGACGTAGTCGGGTGGGCCGGCCTGGCGGGGAAGGGCAGCAGTGGAAGACTAGATCAGTTCGGACACTAGAGGGAGGATATAGCGCACACGAGAAACATGCGGCGGACATGAACGTACCTTGTACTTCTCTCGCAAAGCGGTGAGGGTCGTGCCATTGCGCCTGAAGAAGCCCTCGGTCTCGAGATCGGCCTCCCCCGTCTCCCGGTAGAACCCTGCCAGCGCCTCCTGCAAGCGTACGCCCGACCGCACTTGTCTCAGCCCAGCCCGAGGGACAGACAGGTAAGCGAAGGAGGGACGCACGACCCACTGAGCCTCGACCCAGCGCTCGCCGTACTCCGTCTTGAGCGGGTGCACCCAGCGCTGCCAGATCGCCAACACGCCCTTGTCGTTGACGATCTCGCGCTCGAGCGCTTCCTGCGAGCTCGCGTTCTGCCGAAGCGAGGCGGGCATGAGTGGCGGTGGGGGAGGGGAAAGTGGGCGGCTGCTGGCGGCGGAGGATGAGGACATCGCAGGGATGGATAGCGTGCAGCCGGATGGGAAGAGGCGGAGGCCGTTGCGAGCGCTATAGGGCCCACTCGGCCCAAAGCTGGAAAGATCGGGAAGGCAGGTAACTGACTGCCAGCCGGTCTGGGTAGAAGGGCGTTTGATCTTTGAGAGGAAGCCAGGGGAACCGCGGACGAACTGCAAAGAGGGCTGATAAGGGAGGGAGGAGGAGTCGGAGCTGCGCACGACCCTGCAGGTGTCGGTGGCAGCCTTGGAAGCCTGTCGAAGCAAAGCTAGTGGTCGGGTGGGCTGGCTGGCGCGATGGTCGACCGCTGCTGTGCTGTCGTCGTGCTGCTGCTCCCTGGACGACGCCGGCCGCGAGGACGAATGTGGCAGGCGGCGTGCTCGGGGCGGCGGATGAGCTGAAGCGCAAAGGGGCCAACAAACACCGACGCCCCATCGTCCTCCTCTCCTTCGCGACGGCACGACGAGAGGGAAGCATGGGCATGGCGGGCTGCCGTGGCAGGACTGTCGTCGTCGTCGTCGTCGTCGTCGTCGAGGATGCTGACCCTGCGTCGGACTGATGGCGCTGTGCTGATGCCGCGTCGGCCCGCCCGGCCCCTTTGAAAGGGGGCTGCGACGTCGACACGAGGGGCCACCGCCGGCATCGGCACTCAGGGGCTCACCAGGAAGGACGTCCAGGGGAAGAAGGCTGGCGGGCCTCGTCGAGGAGCGCAGGACGTCGACCGTCTGCCCTCCTCCACACTGTCCCTGCTCGCCGTTCAACCGCCTCGTGCCCGCCGCCGACGAGCTCACAAAACCTTGCGAGTACGAAGCAGCCGACGACGACGTGGGTCCGTTCGTCTCCCGACCTCGTAGCTCCCTCCGCATCGAGCTCTGACCCTCCGCTCGTCCTTGCCTCGCAGTCCTCCAGCCTGCAGCCCTGAAGCCGCATCCTCCCCTCGATCCGTAAGTGTCGCCCTCCCGCTCGTGCGCAGCACGACGCTGACGTCCGACGAGCCCCGTGCTGTCCCTGCAGTCCATCGCCTGCCATGCCGAGCGACACCAAAGCACCCCTCTTCCCTGTCTCGGTTGATCGCACCCTCCAGCCCTCTGGCCCCCTGCCGGTCTCGCCGCGCGAGGATATGCCCTCGTCCCCCACCGTCCCCGCTTTGCCCGTGTCGGCCGGCACCGCGGGCACCCCGATCCGCCTCAGCAGTGCGCACGAAAAAGGGAACGCCGGCCAGGTCGTGCAGGAAGGCGCGCACCTGCAGCGCAGGCGGCACTGGATCAACTTCATGTCGCTGCCCGTCGTCTTGCTGTTCTCCATGTGCGCCCCCCCCCCCCCCCCTCTCGTTCCTTGAGTTTCCATCTCCCCGTGCTGAAGCCCCCGAGTACGCTGCGAAGGTGTTTCGTCTACATGTTTCTCGCCCTCTCCGGCGTGGGCTACGTCGACCCCTCTTCCCTCGCCGCCGCCGCCGCCGCCGCCGCCGCCGCCGCCGCCGCACCTCGTCCCGACGCGAGGACGACGACGACGGGCGCTACCGCCGCCTTTCAGCCGGTGGTCCAGGTCCCGCCAGGCTGGTCGCGCGAGCCGTCGCAGCACCAGCGCGAGATGGCGTACGCGCAGGCGATCGGGCTGAGCAAAGGGTTGTCGCGAGAGGAAATCGAGGCGCTCTGGAAGGTCGGGCGCGGGTGAGCACGATCAGGATGTGTTTGCAGAAGATGCCTTGCGCAGCGCGACAAGAGCGGCTAGTGAAACAACATCAGACCTGGAAGAAATCGTCCACAGCAGTACAAGAAAGGGAGAGTTGGGCAGAAAGAAAGATTAAGTAGTAAGGAGTACACGGTGATTGATGAAGAAGCAAACGGAAAGACCCCCTTGCCTCCCCACTCCCACCGACATCGCCTCAAAGCACGTACTTGAACATGACGTTTTGCCAATCGGTCACGTCCTCGTTGGTGTTGGCGGGAGCGACGGCGCCCTTCTGCATGGCCTCCTCGACATCCTCGACGTGCTCGTCGAGCTTCTTGAGCATCGAACGGTCGATGATCTTGGCCGGCAGGCCCTGGGCGACGCGCTGGCTCTCCTTGCGCTTGTTGAGCGAGACCAGGCCGAGCACGAGGAGCCCGACGATTGCGGCCTGCGCGATGAAGATGCCCATGACGGCCTTGAGTCCGGGCTTGTAGCCGCCCGCCGCGTCGCTGGCCTTGAACAGGAAGGGGCCGACCTGCGGAGAAAAAGAGCGAACGGGGAGTCAGCGACGAGTACGATGCAGCGAGGAAGAGATGGAGGGCAGGAGGAACGTACAATGTTGCCGACCGAGGCGCCGGCATTGTAGAGCGAGATGACGGCCGAGCGCTTCGAGTGACCGCCGGTGTTGGCGACGAGCCACGAGACGATGAGCGGGTTGCCGGCGAACAGGAACGCGAACAGGTAGTAGCCGATCAGGCAGCCGATCTTGGCCGCCTGCGTCGTGCGCGGGACGGCGTACAGAACCGCAGAGCCGATGATGCACGGGATGGAGAGGCCCTGCACGTGTCAATGAGAACGGTGAGGGATCAGCGTCAGGCGTAGGGACGAAAACACTACGGAGGGGACGAACAGCGAGCGTGATTGACTTGTATCGCCACTTGACGGCCGCAGCGCAGGCGATGAAGATACAGATGCACTGCAGCGTGCCGAAGGGCATGTTGAGGAGAAGGGTTGTCCTTCCGGTGAAGCCGAGCGACTTGATGAGGATCGAGCCGAAGGTGTTGCTGTGGGAGTGCAGGGCAAGGAGGCAAGGTTAGCCCGGTGCTGCCGTATGGCGTGGATGCGCGGCCAAGGGGCAGGGGAGGTACGCACGAGACGGAGGCACCGGTGTTGTTAGTGAAGGCGAGCGTGACGAACGCCCAGGTGAGCGGGCTCCAGAGAGCCTCAAACAGTTGCGACCAGTTGATGGCGGTCGACTCCTTGCCGCCCTGGTTGTCGTTGACGCGCTGGACGGCCCACTGGCGCTCCTCCTCAGTCAGGAACCGGGCGAACGCGGGGCCGTTGTCGAGCCTCCAGTAGAGAACGGGCGCGGTGAGGACAGTGAGGATGCCGACGACAAGGAAAATGATCTGGTACTCGTGCAGCTTGCTGTTGGTGACGAACGACAGGCCCCACGAGAGCAGACTGCCGAGGATGGACGCGAGGCCGTTCGTGCCGTACCAAAGGGCGACGCGGAGAGGCTGCTCCTGGCGGCGGTACCAGGTGGCGGTGACCATGGCAAAGAGCGGCAGGCACGACGCCTCGAACAGGCCGAGCAAGAAGCGGCAGGCGAGCAGCGGCGCGTACGAGGTCGAGAAAGCGAGGCCGACGGTGGAGGCACCCCAGCAGAAGACGAGTGTCGGCATCAGGATGCGGACGGGGACCTTGACCATGACGATGGCCGAGAAGGGCTGCCAGCCGAGCTGCGCCCAGTAGCCGGCCGATCCGATCGTGCTGTACTCTGCGAGCCGGCGAGGGAAGAAAGCGTCAGCGAACGATTGACTGCGAAGTTAGGCAGCCGTCGTACGCACCGTTGCCGACCAGGTTGGCGTTCTCGCGCAGGCCGACGACGGCAGCGTAGCCTACGACACTCTTGTCGAGGATCTGGAGGAAGTAGACCCACCTGCAAGTTCACAAGGAGAAGGAAAGCGTCAGCAGCGCACCAGAAAACCGCGCACAGACGCAGGCTGAACGCACATGAGCAGCGGCAGGATGACCATGTCAATCTTGCGGCAGACCGAGCGCGACTGCTCGTCTGTCATCGGTACGTAATCGTGGTCGACGGTTGTCTGGAACTCGCTGCAGCAGGATAGAGAAGGCAAGATGTCAGCAGCCGGACCTGGCTCGAAGAGAGGGCGCAGCCGCAGGAGGGGACGCACTGTCCAGCCTTCTGCGAGTCGCTGTCGAGGTGGTAGTCCTCGCCCTTGACGTCGCCCTTGTGGTCGGCGGCGGTGGTGGCCATCCTTGCAAGAGGTGCGGACGGCTGTTGTGCTGGGGTGTTGTTGGGCGGTGTTGGTGCTTGAGGGCGAAAGGTAAGCTGTGAGACGCTGTGGTGTGGGGGAGAAGAGAGGGTCGTTCCACCGCTGGTGCTTCTTCTTTATGCGACTGAAGGTGAACTGGGTATCTGAGAAGGAAACGAGGCCAGTGACGGGCATTGAAGACCAAACTCTGAGGCCAGGCTTGGCCGGCAATGCACGGGTGCTTGCGAACCAGGCAGCACGAAGGAAGTTCGGCGTCGTCGGCAGCGCCCTGCCTTTGCGCGTGGCCAGACGAGGCGTTCGAGAGCGTTGAAAGGGGAACCGTGTCGACGGATCGGCTGCTCGGGACGACTCGGCGGGATCAGACCCCCCCCCCCCCCCATTTACCAACAACGCGTCAGGCAGGACACCCGCCTGAAGGCCGTGCTGCACACCAGTATAGTCAGCTCGCGATGCGCGCGCGTATAGGAGAGCAGGAGCAGGACAAGGAGGTCAGTGCGTCGAAGTGAGCTCGGCAGCCGAGCCGCCGCGATGCGAGCAGTTCGAGGCCTTCCCCCGCGAGTTTGGTATTTTCAGAACTCCGTCAGCGGCACGCGCGCCTCGCGAGACTTTCTCTCCCCACACTTGTTTCAAAGGCGACAGAGCACAGCCGTTGAACTGGGGATGCCGTTGAACTGGGGATGGTTGGGTGCTGAACTGGGGATCGCGGTGCGAGGGTTGGACGGTACACGGTTGTCGACGCACTCGGCGTGTGCAGCCCTGCAGCCGTGCGTGGCCGAAGCCGACACCGTTCGCGAGAGGGCGGGCTCGGCGGGCTTGACGCGGTTTGCGGCGGTGTACAGTACGTCTGGGCGCGCCGACACGGTTATGCTAGAAGAGAGGGGGTGACCGGCAGCGAGACGTGCGCAACTCGAGCTGCCCGTCGTGCAGCCAAGCCGCGCAGGCGGTACACAGACGAGTGCTACCTGCCCCACGGCTGTAGGCGGCGACCTGTAGCCAAATGTCTGCGATCCGGCAGGGCAAGGATTCAGCGGCCGCAGATGAAGGTATGAGAGAGGAAACGGTGCGCAAGCGGAAACTGACCAAAGGCGCAGGTGACTGCTACAAAGTCACCCCAAACCTTTGGCGGGCGTGTCGTGGGCTGATGGGATCCACCAGACGAAGGAGTAGGTTGCGTTGATGGGATTTTGGGAGTAGGGCCGGCCATCATGCGCAGTTGTCAACGACAAGCGTCGAGCAGCAAAACGGAGGCGCAACTCACCTTGAAGGGAGCGTCCGATGGCCACAGACAGCCCTCGGGCAGGCGGGCAGGACAGGGCCTGTCGAACGGTGCTTGAAAGGATGACACCCCAGGACTCTGGGCAGGCGTGAGCTGCGCGAGCCGCTCATGACGAGATGAGTCCCTCAGCTCTTCCTCGGTGTCGCTGTAGCTGACGGAGCTCGAGCTGGAAGAACTGTTGTCCTTGATCGAGGGCGGCCTAAAGCACAGACTTCATAAGCTGCTGCGGCGGCGGCGGAGAGAGAAGTCAGGACGGGTAGCTGGACGCGCGGGCGGCGATCACCTGTAGCGCGCAAATGGGTGAGCGCGCACCTCCGACGCTAGGGGCCGACGACCGCTCTGTAGCGAGAAGCTGAGAGCGTTTCTTAGACATGAATGTCAGTTGGAGAGAAGGCTATGTGGGCGCGATGAGGTCCATGAGTAGGATCAATCAGCGAATGGCTGTCCGTTCGCCTGCCACAGGAGGCGTAGTTTCTGACTTGCGAACGGGAAGGGTCTGTCCGCCCTCGTGATATATCCTGCCCCGCATCTGCTGCCGCTCGCATTCTCGCAGCGCTCACGGTCTCAGAAGGCGTCGGCTCCGAACGGTCCGTCAAGGCCTGGTGGAAGGCCATCAATCGACCCCGCCCAGGGCGTCCTCGCGCTTGCGCACCGTCGCAGCATCAACGTCGCCCCAGCCCGCGTCGGTCGTCTCGAACGTGCCGCTACCGGCGCTGAGGCTGCGGAGCTTGCCCGCGTAGTCGCCGAGCTCGGCGAGGGGCATGGTGACGCTGATTGTGCGCTTCTGCACGCGGTCGGCCGACGCAGAGTCCTCGAGAAGGAACGTCGACGCGGACGGCGAGATCCAGTCGGGCGGCATGTAGGGCTTCTCTCCGTCCGATGCGCCGTCCAATCCACCCGACCCGAGCGAGGCCTGCGCCTCCTCGCCGAGCTCGCCGATTTGCCCGCCACGGGAGACGAGGTCACTGACGACGCGGCCGAGGTCGGACGGGTCGACGCCCGAGATGCGGTTGGCAACGAGTGGCTCGAGCACCGTCGGCCCGCCCTGCTGCAGCGCCTTCTTCATCGCCGCTGCAATTGCGCGGGCGTAGGCTGCCGGCGGGGGGAGGGCGGCGAGGATGGCGGCAGACGCAGACGCCGCAGACGCGCCTCCACCAGGTGACGGCTTGCCGCCCTTCTTACTCTTCTCAGCCGCGGCCGGCTCTGTAGGCGGCAAGGGCGCACCACCCTCGAAGGGCGAGACGGGCGACAGCACGATCTTGAGGTGCGAAAGCGGCAGGCCCATCAGAGGGCCGCCGCGCGAGATGAGGGAGAACAAGCTGGCCGAGAAGGCGGGCACGAGCGCCGACAGCGGGTCCTCGTCGTCGACGTCAATCGTCACGTCGTTCGCGCCCCAATCGGCAAGGCGCTCGCTCTCCCCGCCCGCTCGCAGCATCGCGAGCTGGTCGTCCGACAGGCGCTCAACGACGAGCCGGACCGACGCCTCGACCTTGCTCGGGTTGCCAACGACGGTGCCCTCCCACGTCTCATCAACCGCAACCGGCGGCCCGCCGAGCACGATGCTCTCCTTCATGCTAACCTTGACGCGGCCGCTGCGTGCGATGATGCCCTGCTCCTCCTGCAGCCGGTTGAGCGAGATCTCGAGGTGGAGCGGGCCCATGCCGTGCAGCAACGTCTGCGCGTCCGGGTCGTCTTGCTCGTCCTCGGCCGGCTTCTCGAGCCGCAGGCTCGGGTCCTGCCGCACGAGCCGCTCGAGCGCCTCGCCGACCACCTTCTCCTCCTCCTTGCCCGAATACTTGATCGCGACCGAGCACACCGCGCTCGGGATCTCGACCCCGCGCAACCGCGTCGGGCCCGGCACGAGGCGCCGCGCGTCCGTGTTGGCAAGCAGCGTATCGCCCGTGCGCGTATGCTTGAGCCCAAGCAGGACGCCGATCGCGCCCGCCGGGAGCGCGTTGACCTCGATCGGCTGGTTGGCGTACAGCAGGAGCAGCTTAGACGGGCGCTCGAGCTCCTGGATCGACGAATTGAACAGCGTCTCCTTCGTGAGCGATCCTGCGAGGAGCGCGTGCTGGTCAGTGGTGAGACTGCGCCCGACAGAATGGCGCATTGCGACGCGAGACGCACCAGAGTAGACCCTGACGAACGTCATCCAGCCGCGCATGTCGTCCCAGACGACCTTGAACGCAAGCGCCACGCATCGGCCGTCGTCGACGGACACCGGCTGGGCCTTGTCGACCTCAAGCGCTGCGAGCTGCGTCTTGCTGCCCTTGGACTTGCCCTTCCACCCGCTACCCGGCGCACCGCCGCCCTTCTTCTTCCCGCCCTTCCCGCCGGCAGGCGCGAGAGGCTCGGGGTCGGGCCCGCCGACGACGAGCGCAGGTCCGACCTCGCCCGGCCCGGGCAGGTAGTCGATGACGGCGTCGAGAACGAGCTCGGTGCCCATGCCCTTGAATGCCGAGCCGCAGATGACGGGCAGCGCCCGGCCGTCCTTTGTCAGCGCGCGGATCGCTGCGCGGACCGAGGACGGCGGGATGAGCAGGTGCGGCGGAACGTCGGACGCCGGGTCGAGCGAGAAGAACTCCTCGAGCAGCGGCAGGTGGTGCGTCGAGAGCGTCTCGACGAGCGCCGTGCGAGCGTTAATCGCCTCCTGCCGGATCGGGTGGTCCGCGGGAAGCACCGCCGCCTGCGACGCCGGCCCGCCGGCGGCGGGCAGCGGGCTGTCGTACGCAAACGTCTCTCCCTCGGCGGTGAACTCGTCAAATACACGCGCCTCTGAGCGGACCTCGGCGCCCCTGGGCCCGTCCCAGCGCCAGACACGGCCGCCGATGATGTCGACGAGGCCGGTGATACCCGGCTCGCCGTCCTTGCCGTTGCCCGTGTCGAACGAGGTGATGGGCAGCGTCAGGAGCAAAGGAAGTGGATGCAACCGGTTGCTAGTCGATAGCAGAGAGTGCGGGAGCGACGCGCCGGGCCTATCAAGCTTGTTCACGAACAGGATCCGCGGCCGGACGTCGTACCGCGTCAGCTGCTTCCACACACCCTCGGTCTGGCCCTCGACACCCTCAACGCCGTCCATGACGACGACGGCACCGTCGACGACGCGCGCCGCGCGCTCGACCTCCATCGTGAAGTCGACGTGGCCGGGCGTGTCGACGACGTTGATAGTGTGCGCCTTCCACTGGACCGGGATGGAGGCGGACTGGATCGTGATGCCGCGCGCGCGCTCGGCGGGCAGGAAGTCGGTCGACGTCGTGCCCGTGTCGACCGTACCCGGATGCGGGATGCTGCGAAGAGTGCAAGGAAGGAAAGCCAGGCGCAAGTGAGCACGTAGGATCAAGCAGGGACGCAAGCAGGCGACCAGCAGCGGACGGACTGACTAGCCGGAGTGCGCCAGCACGCTTTCGGTCAGCGTCGTCTTGCCCGAGTCGATGTGGGCAAAGATGCCGATGTTGCGGATCCGGGCGATGTCGGCGTTGGGCTGCGATGGCTTGGGCGGCAGCGGGCGGGCTGGGCTGGGATGGAAGCACCGGCGGGAAGGGGACGCCAGGAGCAGCAGCGAGCGCCCGCGGCGGAGAAGGGCGGCCGAGTGCGACAGCATCGTCGCGGCAGGCAGCACCGGCGGCAGCGAGAGGAGGTAAGGGTGGGAACAGAGCCCCAGGGATCGAGGCGGGTGTCTCCTGGAGGACGGATACTTGTACGATTGGGCTCAAGGACGAGGCGAACCGCGCGTCGTCGCCGGCGAAGGCCGCGCGCCAGGCTCGGGATGCCAGCTCCAGGAGTTGGCGTGTTCCTCTCAATCGACCAACCGATCATATTATTCATAAACGATGCCATGCAGACCAGATGATCACTGCGATGCGTTGGACGAGCGAGATGCGAGCGATGCCTGAGATGAGACTGAGCCCTTCGGAACCACTGCGCTACTCCTCCTTCCGTCTCTCCGGCCGGCTGCCGCCGCCGACCGTCCCCCTCCTCCCCTCCTCCTCGAGCGCCAACCCCCTGCTTTCCCACTCGCGCAGCAGCGTCAGCTGCGCGCCCTCCCCGACCAGACCGCGCGTGATGTCCGTCAGCCGGTCGAACGCCGTGTACAGGGATGACAGGGCGATGACGGCCGTGGCGTAGTGCGCGAACTGGGGGTCGGTCGAGATGGACGGCGTGAAGGCGATGCCGAGGGACGCGCCGTCGATCGAGCCTGCGGCCGAGGCGGACCGCAGCGTCGCCGCTTCGTCGTCGTCGTCGTCCTCGACGGCGCCCTCTTTGCCTTCTGCGCTGCCGGCCGGAGACGACGGCGTCTTCTCCGCCCCACCCTTGTGCCCAGCGCCGTGCACGGCGAACAGGCGCCTGAGTCGGCCGTTGTGGTCGTGGTAGACGAGCCGGTCGCGGAGCGAGTGCACCGACGGCGGCAGCGGCCGCTTAGCCAGTAGGGCCTGGCTCGTCAGCGCGAGCGTCGCCACACAGTCGGTGATCTATCGCAACGCGGGTCAAACGCACATACACGCAGACACGCGGTTAGCCTAAAGCGCCGCGGAGGCCCAAGAGAAGGTGGTGAAAGAGCGCACGAGATCCGGGTTGAGGAACGGCGACCGGTGGACGAGCGTCGCGCACCACGCAGGCTCGAGCTTTGCGAGCGCGCTCGACAGCAGCGCCGATGAGCTGACGATGCGCCACTGCGTGTCGAGCAGGTCTATGTAGTGCTCCTTCGGCCACGGGCCTCTGCCGAACGTTCAGAGTCTACCGTCAGCCCGTGGCTTGCGAGGACGGTGGTGACGAGAGGGAAGGAAGAGGGCGAAAGGAAAGGGAAGGGGGAAGGAGAACGCACTGCAGCTGAGGCTCGAATCTAGCCGTGGTCAAACTTGGCTGTAGGCTCTGCATCTGCCCGACGAGCGCCAGCACGCGCCTCCCGATGCGCTGCAGGTTGCGCTCCTTGCGCTTCCGGTCCTGCGCGCCCGCCTGCGGCCCGGCGCCCGAGGACGTGTGCGGCGGCAGGGCGGACGAGCGCGCGACGGCCTCCTCCTGCAGGAGCGCCTCGACCTCGCTGATGAAGATGCCCGACAGCTCGGCGGTGATGGCCGCGCAGCTCTCGCGCACGAGCGTCCGCGCCGTCGTCAGCTTCGGGACTGGCGTCGATACGCCCGAGGGGGGTGTCGAGACGTTCAGCCAGGGCGCACTTGAGCAGGCAGCGAGAGAAGGGATCACGCACAGCACATGATGACGAAGCCTGCCGCGAATCCGATGATGACTAGTAGCGCTCGCTGCGAGAGCGGCCGAATGAGCAGACATCAGCCCTTGAAGTCCACCTTGGAGTCCGGCAACCCCTTGTGGAGAATATGACAAGACGCACTTTCCACGCAAGATGCACCCCCACACCGCTGTTGACCGTCAACACGAGGTGCGTATCGAGCCACGAGTAACCAACGACGAACACGAGCGTCACGCCAGCCATCATCGGCACGACCATCTTTTGCAGCGGCAGGACGATGCGCGCGTACAGGAAGGGGGCGGTGAAGAAGAGCTGCGGGTCGCGGCGCGCGCGCGGCGTCAGCTTGTTCCATTCCGCGAGAGTCGAAGCTCAGTGGACGTACAGTCGAGGCTGCAACGCCGTAAGGGTTCCCGTTGCCGTGCCCGGCACCGACGTACCAGGCGACCATGCCGAAGACGAGCCCGATCAGCGTGCCCAGCAGGCGCAAGAGGAACTGTGCGATCTGCTCGCCGGCGTACACGCCGAGGCCCGTCTGCGCCATCTGTGGAGCGACAGGACAAGGTCAGGTGAGTCCGAGAGAAGAAGAGACAACACGACGCACAATGAGCGCCCACACGCCGCGGTTCGCGTAGTTGAACCGAGCCGACCGAGGGTGGACCGCAACGACTGGAAGCGGCGCGCCATGTGGGTCAGCCGCAAGACTTCATGCGCGAGAAGCACCTTCAGCGCACCCCACAGGCAAAGCGAGACAAAGGCGTAGCGCAAGGCGAAAAGGCCCTTGGCCGATTTGAGCCAGCGGAAGACGGCGTTGAGGCGGACGCCGAGCTTCTGCAGCGCCGTCCGTGGGGGTGCGGCATCCGGGTTCCGAGCTGTGAAGAGGCAGAGGGGGCGTAGTCTTAGCAGGCTGGACGGTCTGGTTGATGGTAGATGAGACGACAACGCACCCAAGCTTCTGTGCGCGCCGACAGGCTGTGCCGCGCCCTTCTCCCTCTCCGCCTCAGCCTCCTCCATTTCCCTCTCCCTCTCCGCCTCCGCCTCCTCCTCCTCCCTTCTCACCTGCTCAGCCCGCTCCTGCACCTGTCCGCCGCCGCCAATGACGTCCGCGCTGCCGTCCTTGGTCAGCCGGCGCCAGAGCTTGCCGAAGCCCGACGGCGCCCAGAGCCGCGTGCGCGTGCGCTTGCGCTGGAGCGCCGCGGCCAGGGCGAGGAGATCGAGCAGCGACTCGACGTACGACTCGAGCGTCGTCCTGCGGTTCCCCGTCCAGAGGAGGGCCCCTCGAGCGTCAGTGCTCAGCATCGAGATGAAGAAGCGGCGGAGGCGAACGTACGTGAAGACGAAGCAGAGGAAGAGACTGCGGCTGCCCTCGGTCCCCTCCGGCTGAGGATCCCCTCTCTCCTGCTGCTCCTGCAGCTTCCTGAAGTACGCCCCGAACGGACCGTCGACGAGCTGCCTGCGGTCGACGTCCCTGAACGCCCGGAGCCGCTCCTCGAGCCCAGCGCGCACGGCCGTCAGGTCGGGCACGTCGGTCCTCCGTTTCCTGCCGAGCAGCGGCACAGCCTCCCAGCGCGAGCCGTTGACGTCGTCGAAGTATGCCTGTGCGCCCTCGAGCGCGCCCGTGCACGCCTGCCGCAGCGGCTCGGACGCGCGCGCGAGCACCGGCAGCAGCGCGCCGAGCCCGTGCCCGTGCGCGTCCTCCGCCCGCCTGAGCGCGTGCTGGACGGCGGCGAAGCGCGCGCCGGAATGCGCGTGGTCGTTGAGCGGCTTTGAAGTGTTGGTGGAGGAGGAGCCGGAGGGGTCGGTGTCTTCGCTTTCGGCCTGAAGAGGCGCGAGGACGAAGCTCGAAAAGTTGCCCATGGCTCTGCGGCGAACGAGGAACCAGGGAGTCTAGAAAGTGAGCGGAATCTGTCTTGTGAAAGGCGAGAGACGGCCCTGGCCTGACTTACAGTGTGCGGTACACCAGCACCTTCAGCAGCCCGTCCAGAGCCTTGATGTCCCCGGGCCCAAGCCTTCCGACGCTGACCTCCAAGTCAACCATCGCCGTACCCGTCTGCAGCTCCTGCACCGCCTCGGCGAGCGCACTCCGCGTCGTTTTGCCGCGTGCGACGAGCGGCGCCCAAGCGGCGGCCGAGAGCGGGTGCGGGAGGTTGAGCAGGTCGTGCTGGTTGGCGAGCAGCGCGAGCGAGGGTGAAAGGAAGCCGCGCGAGAAGCCCGAGCTTTGCAAGAGGGAGGGTCGTGGCAGACGCAGCATCAGCCTCGTGCCGCCGGCAGAAGCGAATCGGAAGACCGCCCACTCACAGCCAGAGGTGCGACATGGACTGCGGAAAGACGACGATGAGGGCGACGAGGGCGATCGCGACGTAACTGCTTGTCGGGATCAGGAAGGTTGTTGCGAGCATGTACTGGTGGCTGGGGAAGAGCGGGCCGTACTGCAGAAGAACGCAGGGTTGTCGGCATCCGAGGTTGGAGGGTTGATCAGCGACGCCGAGAACCGGGACCACGCACCGAGAACATCAGGTCCATAACGATCGTGCCGAAGATGGATCTGGCGAGGGAACGAGACAAGTGAGCATGCCTGACCTGACACCTCGCTCCAAAGAGGCAGCGCAGGACGTACAGGAGCGTGAGCTTGGGTGCGTGGGCGCGCACCGCGCCCATCGCGAAGCACCCGATGAAGAACAGCGCACCAAACGTCGCGGACGCGCGCGTGTCGAGGAACGCACCCTCGAAGACGAAGCTCGACGTCGTCGCCTCCGGGTTGTTAGCCATGGTGGCCTGGACGTTCTGGTATTGGCTGGCGAGGAGCGTGCGGTTGCGGGCGGCGACGCCTGCTGCCATGCCGACACAGCCCCAGGCCCAGCCGAGGAGCATGCCAAGCAGGAGCGTGACGGAGGCCTGCGGTGAGGCAATGGGGTTCAAGCTCATGGCCTGGAGACAGAGGATGGAGTGGCAGACGTACGAAAAAGAACAAGGACAGAGGCATGCTCGGCGGCAGCATGGGGTTGAGCAACGCCCTGTCTTAGGCGCGGTCAGCCTTGCTCTCCCGACTAGCCGGGGGATGGAGACCGAGCTCACGCAAAGAAGCCGGCCTGGCCCATGGCGACGAGCGAGCGGTGGTCGAGCATGAGGACCAGACTGGCGAGCATGACGAGCAGGCAGCGGATGAAGGTCTTGAGGTTGCGCGCCGTGAGCGACGGCCTGAACCAGGGCAGGAGCCGGTCGATGAGCGGGCGCGAGGCCTCCTGCGGCTTGACTGGCAACGGCACCGAGACGGCCATCTTTGCCGAGCGGAGGCACAGACGCCTTGGGGAGGAGGATGGACGAAGGGGGGATCGGTCGGGTCGGCCAACAGGGGTCTCGCATGCTGCGCGGGCGCCGGCCGAAAGTTGCCTCCGGGGGCTGATCGGATGCAAACCGTCATCGCCCTCTGGACGGCTGCTGACTTGCTTCGGGACGTTCCTCGATGCCCCTCCTCCGCTCAGCCGCATCGCTCCTCGCACGCCCCGCGACAACCACCGCGCTCGCCCCGCACCGCCTCTTCACCCCCGCCGCCCGCCGCACCATGTCCGCCGTCGTCCGCGACCAGGCCACGGCCTCGTTCAAGATGGTGAGCCTGCTGCCCTCCTGACCTCTACCCGTTCTGAGAGGTGCGCTCAGTGTCGGCCGGGGACCAGGGGCCACATCCCCAAGCCGTAACAAGGCATGGCATCGGGGAGAAGTGCTGTAAAGAAAAAAGTTGGCTTGTGGCCCGTCGCGAGCGTCGTACGTCCCCCGGCTCGAAAGGGAGGTCGGGGGGACCTGCCTGCGCGAGCTGGCTGAGGAGAGGCATCCTGCCCTGACTTGAGAGATCAACAGCGGAAGGACAGCTCGCTTTCCAAGCCCTGACTGACCACCTCCTTCTCTCTTCAGAACCACACCATGATCCGCGTCAAGGACCCCAAGGTCTCCCTTGACTTCTACACCCGCATCCTCGGCATGACCTTGATCGCCGAGTCGAAGCAGGAGTCGTTCACGCTCTACTTCCTTGCGTTCGCCGAGGAGGGCAAGTCGCTCGAGCAGCAGGCGCAGGAGCGCTTCCAGCGCGAAGGCATCGTTGAGCTCACCTGGAACCACGGTACCGAGTCGGACCCGGACTTCAAGGGCTACGCCAGCGGCAACGATGAGCCCGGACGAGGTGCGTCGACGCGCGACCTGACCCACCCACACTCGCCAGCCGGCAGCTGACAGGCCGTACCCCCTTCTTGCGCGACGATAGGTTTCGGTCACCTCGCCATCTCGACCGGCGACGTTTCGGTCGAGGACGCCTGCAAGCGCTTCACCGACCTCGGCGTCAAGTTCAAGAAGCGCCCGGAGGACGGCAGGATGCGCCACATCGCTTTCATCCTCGACCCCGACGGGTGCGTTCCCTCGTCCTTCTGTGTTGGCGCCTTGACCTGACACCTTCCTTCGTGCAGCTACTGGATCGAGATCGTCCCCGGCAACCTCAAGGTCTGAGTGCGCTCGCTTGCGCACTCACTGATCTGGCCGCGGACGGCTGGACCAGGACACAGGGTTGAAGGTCTGCGCGACGGCGCGATGTACGACGAAGGGCACTGTAGCGCTTGATCCGATGTCACTTGATGACCTCGTCATGCTTGCTGCGCGACGTGCGCAGCTCAACGTTCAACTGCCAACCCTCCTTGTGCCGCACAAGCCTCGAATCCAGCTGCAAAGCAGGAAAGATAGGATGGGTCTCTCTTAGACAGCCTGGCAGGCACTCGGTGCAGACATCCCTTCTTAGAAGACATCCAGGTCAAAGTGGCAGGCCGCAAGCAGTCGCGCCCCCCGTCGGCCGATCTCACGAAGAGGCTTTCGCCAGCTGATGATTCGCCCTCCTCCCCTCTAGCCGTACCACGACCTCCCCCATCACCCTCCTCAGCCATGCTCCGCACCAAGACATCTGCGGCCGCCCGCAGGGCCTTTGCGACCTCCCCTGTCGGCCAGGCCGATAAGCCCATCATGAACCGCTACTCGCGGACGGTGCGTCCTGCTCTCGTTTTGGGCGGCTGCGTGGGCGCGACTTTCAGCCCAGCGGCCCCCCCTTCCCCCCTCGAGCGCCCCCTTGCTGACCCTGCTGCTTCCCCGCCTCAATAGATCACGGCTCCCAAGTCGCAGGGTGCGTCGGGTGCTCCTGGCTGATCGTTTTGCAGCGTCCTGGGCTGATGAGGCCTCCCTTAACCCTCCTAACTGCTGTTGCTCAGGCGCTTCGCAGGTGCGCCCCGACTTGACTCATGGCCTCCTACGTCTCTCCTTCGGCTGTTAACCTGCGTTCGTCTCCTGCAGGCTATGCTCTACGCCACGGAGGGTATCGATCAGAAGTCCGACTTCGACAAGGCGATGGTCGGTGTTGCCAGCGTCTGGTGCGTGCCTCTCCCCTGCCCTGCTGCTCGCCGAGCTTCCCTCCTCGCGCAGCGCCTCTAACGTTCTTTCCTGCAACTCCTTTGGCCGACAGGTACGAGGGTAACCCGTACGTCTCTTGCCTATCGCCTCAGTTTTCGTCTTCGACGGCTGAGCGCTCCTCTTCACGCGCTGCAGGTGCAACAAGCACATCCTCGGCCTCGGACAGCGCGTCAAGAAGTCGCTCGCCAAGTCCAACATCACGGGCTACCAGTTCGGCACCGTCGGCGTCTCGGACGGCATTTCGATGGGCACGTTCGGCATGTCGTACTCGGTTCGTCCCACACCCAACGCTTGCGTGTGGGGAGGGGGGGGGGGGATGCCGCGCGAACGGTCGCTGACGAAGTAACCACCCTTTCTTGCGCGTGGGCTGCAGCTCCAGTCGCGCGACCTGATCGCGGACCAGGTCGAGTCGGCCGCCGGCGGCCACTGGCTCGACGGCATGGTTGTCATCCCCGGCTGTGACAAGAACATGCCCGGCACGCTCATGGCGCTCGGCCGGCTCAACCGGCCGGGCCTCATGGTGTACGGCGGCTCGATTCGCCCCGGCCGATGCGGCAACGGGCCTGCGCTCGACATTGTCAGCGCGTTCCAGGCGTACGGCAAGTACCTGCAGGACGGCGAGACGGAGGCGGCTGAGAAGGAGCGCGTGAGTACCGGAAGCGCTTCCGCCTGATGAACGCCTAGGCGGCGGCTGACGGCTGTTGTTCGCCACTGCAGGCCAACACCATTCGCAACTCGTGCCCTGGTCCCGGTGCTTGCGGAGGAGTGCGTCCTTTCCCACTGCTATCACTCTTGTCTTGCGGAAGCGCTGACCTCCTTTGGGTTGCGCGTTTCCAGATGTACACCGCCAACACGATGTCGTCGGCGACCGAGGCCATGGGCATGACGATCCCCGGCTCGTCGTCCTTCCCGGCCGAGTCGCGTGAGAAGCTCGCCGAGTGTGACTCGATCGGCGAGGTGATGCGCAACATGCTCGAGAAGAACATCCTCCCGCGCGACATCATGACGCGCGCCGCGTTCGAGAACGCGCTCGTCCTCACCATGGCCCTCGGCGGGTCGACCAACGCCGTCCTGCACATGATCGCCATCGCCCACTCGGTCGGCATCACCCTCACCATCGACGACGTCCAGAAGGTCTCGGACCGCATTCCCTTCATCGCCGACCTCAAGCCGTCGGGCAAGTACGTCATGGAGGACGTCCACAACATCGGCGGCATCCCGAGTGCGTCTCGTTTGCCCATCTTGAACCCTCGCTCCTGACGCTGACGGCCCGCCCGCTCTCTCTGCCGCCGCAGTGATCCTCCACTACCTCGAGAAGCAGGGCCTGATCGACGGCAACATCCTCACCGTCACCGGCAAGACGCTCGGCGAGAACCTCGACCGCTGGGCGGCCAAGCCCGAGCACCAGAAGATGTGGGAGAACCAGGACGTCATCCGCCCGCTCGACAACCCGATCAAGGAGACCGGCCACATCCGGTGCGCTCCGTTTACCCTCGTTGACTCACGACTATGCGAGGGACGCTCATGGCTGACCCGAGCTTCTGTCATGCGCGACGACAGCATCCTCCGCGGCAACCTCGCCCCCGGCGGTGCCGTCTCGAAGATCACGGGCAAGGAGGGCCTGCACTTCGTCGGCAAGGCGCGCGCGTTCGACCGCGAGGCCGACTTTGTCACGGCCGTCGAGTCGGGCTCGATCAAGGCGGGCGAGAAGACGGTCGTCGTGCTGCGCTACCTCGGACCCACCGGTGGACCTGGCATGCCCGAGATGCTCAAGCCGACGTCGCTCATCATGGGTGCTGGTCTCGGCTACGATGTCGCGTGCCTCACGGACGGCCGTTTCTCTGGAGGGTGCGTAGCTTGGCTTCTGTTCGACACGGGTGCGCTCTGCTGACCCTCACCGGCCCCTCGTGCTTTGCAGATCGCACGGCTTCGTCGTCGGTCACGTCGTCCCTGAGGCGCAGGTCGGCGGCCCGATAGCGCTCGTCCAGGACGGCGACGTCATCACCATCGACGCTGTCAGCAACACGCTCTCGATCGACGTGTCGGACGAGGAGCTCGCGGCCCGCAAGGCCAAGTGGGTCGCGCCGCCGCTCAAGGTCAAGCAGGGCACGCTCCTTAAGTACGCCCGCCAGGTCAGCGACGCCTCGCACGGCTGCGTGACCGACCTTTAGAAATATACGGCCTGCTGCAAGGGCCTTTGTATGTGATTATCACTTTGTCTTCTCCAATCTGCGGCGGACGTGCTGCGAGGCGCCAGGCAAAGTACCCGCGAGAGGACCCCTGCTTGCGCGAGGCAACTGCGCGTCCGCCGAAGAACGCAGAAGCCTGCCTCTGCGCGTCGTTGTCAGACGGCTGCGAACGCTCGACGAGCCCAATCTTCAACATGTCAGCCTCACTTCGGACGCCTCTCGACATCAGCGGGCTGTTGAGGGCCAGCGCGGTCAGCCCGTCAGCGTCTGCTCAGCGCCGCAGCGTCGCCCAGATCCTAGAAGCGGGCGCTTCATCTCGTTCCAAGAGCACCGTAGGCACAGCGCAGACAAGAAATGGCAGCCGTAGAGGACGACTGTTCCCAGGGCCGGCGCCTTTAGCCGACGGAAGATCGGAGGAAGCGCTCTTCATGCCGCGGTTGCGCCTTGGCCATTAGCCAGCCCACCACAGCGCCTCAGCAAACGTACATCAGGCGGGACAGGATCAGCGAGCACTCGTCAATCGGCGCGCTGGGCTGCGGCGTTGCCGCTCTGCGCCTTGGTCGTCCAAGCGTCTGCCGCGGCTCTCCCTCGGCGCGCCAACCGACAGCGATCCTCCCTCAAAATCCTTTTCTGAGCTGAGCGGTGCTGCTACGAGATCCCCTGCCGTAGCTGTTTGTACAGGCCATCGTCATCGACGGCCGATTTGCGTTGAGTAGCGCACAGGCTCATCGCTTCCACCAGCCGAGCCAGAACTCCTTGCCGAGCCCGACGACGGCATACCGGTGGAAGGCTGGCAGCGCAAGCAAGGATCCTGATCAGCCCCAGATCTGACAGGGTCCGCTGCGGCAGGCCGATACGCACCCTTGAAGGCGAACCGGCGGCCGTAGTACGCTGCGAGGAACGGCACGACGAGTCCGACGAGCAGCTTGGTCTGGCCGACGAGCCGGTCCCACTCCTCGCGCGCGAGCTCGGCCTCGTACTCCTCCTCGTCAAACGACGACGCGGCGGAGGACGAGCCGGACGAGATGGACCCTGACGACGAGGCGGCGTCTGTGGCGCCGGCTGGCCGCGGCGTGGACGAGGACGCGAGGGAGGACGACATCGCAGGAGGCTGCGGGGCGGGAGAGGGCTGGATGCGGCGAGTTTGCACGTATTCAGAGGCGGTGCAGGAAGCGCTAAAGCGTGCTGGACCTGACGAGCGATGACGAGGGGACTGACTGGCCGGGACGAGAAGCAAGGAGGAGGCGAGGATGGCGTTGGACGAGGAGGAACGTCGCCGGACGCGCGCGACGAAGAGGCCAGCACGTCAGGGCGGCTTGAACGCGACGCAACCCCGGCACTTTGTTGAAACAGCTCGCAGAAGGTGACGTTGCGGTACAGATACAACATGCAAGATCCGCGCCGGACGCTCAGATCACATCCGGGCCTTCTCCAGCTGCTGCTCCGTGCGCTCTTCGCCCTCCTCGTACGCGGCGCGCTCCTTGCGCGCGGCCTCCTCACCGAGCGCGATCCGGACGACGTCGACCTCGCCGCCGACGCCCTCCTTCCAGCTCGAGTCGTCGCGTGAGTCGTACACGATGCGCGGGTGGACGGCTGGCTTGTCTGACGAGTTGTCGACAAGCCGCAGCCGGTCGATCGGCGCCTGATGCGAGGAGGCGGACGGGCTCGAGAGCGCCTGCACCGACGCGGGCGACGACATGCGGCTCCTGTGAATCTGCTCGCGCGAGACCCTGCGTCCCGTCTTGACGCGCCGGCGCTCCGCACGCGCCCACATCGTATCCTCGTCCGTGCAAAAGACGAACAGGACCTCGACCATGTACCCTTCGTCCCGGAACTCGTGCATGACGTCGCGGAACCAGTCGGAGCACGAGAGCGAGCCGTCGATTACGACCGACCGGTGCTGCTCGCGCGCGGCGTGCGTCAGGAGCTCCTGCAGCAGTGAGGACTCCGGATGGAGCAGCGTTGCCGAGTTCTCAGGGTTTGATGCGAGATAGAGCGGCCGCTCGGGCAGGATGCGCGAGATCTTGTCCGGGTCGATCCTGCATCATGTAGATCAGACGGACGATGAGTCAACCTGAGTTCTGTCAGCTTTGTTCGAGTGACTGCGCCTGACGCACCAAACGAAGTTCTCCTCAAGCTTAAGCGTGCCGTCCTCGAGGAACTGGCGCAAGACGTGACCCTTGCCGGCACCCATGCCGCCGCTCGTGAACAGCGCGACCGGCTTCTTAGGCCGGCGATGCCGCGACCGGCCGTTCTCGAGCGTCTGGTCGTTCGAGTCGTTGACGGGACTCTGGCGTCCGCTCGCGCTGTTCGACGAGCCCGACGACGCCGGGTAGCAGTTGCGGCACTCGACCGCGTGCGACTCGTTCATCACCAGGTCGACAATCTGGTCCTGCAGTCTGGAGCAAAGTAGCCGGCTTAACCTTTCGTACTCGAAGATGACCTAGGAAGGAGCGCGAATTGACTCACTGGCGCCGCTGCAGCGTCGGCTTCTTGTGGTACGCGTAGTCGAGCTTGGCCCTCGCAACAGCGTACGGCCCGCCGTGCGTCTCTGGCCGTGCGAGCTCCTCACGCGTGTAAGGGTGGGGATCCTCGTACAGTTCAGTTGTCGGCTGCCGCAGTTGAGCGTCCGTCAGGTCCGGCGGCGGCGCCTCTATCGTTGTTGGGCTGACGAGCTCGGCCTTGCTGACTGTTGCCCGTGGATGAGCAGACGGCGGCGGGGAAATCATCTTTGCCGACGGGGCTGCCCTTGGAGGCTGCTTGGGATGGGGAGGGTGCCCTGAGGTAGGCTGGTGCTGCTGCCGCTGCAGGAGCGACGGCCGAGCGAGGGAAAGCGAGCGCAGGGACGGCGATGTGAGCGAGCGGGGGAGTGTCGGCCTGCCTATGAGCCGTTTGAGCATGCGCTCGGGATATTGTATGAGACGAGAGAGAGCGTCGGCAAGGAGAGGCGCGCAAGCGATGGAGCGGAATGGCACTATGGGGGTCTTGTCGGTTGACGTCGCGCCGGCGTCGTCGAAGGTTCGGGCGCGGCGGAGGTCGTCTCCGGGCGGTGAGCCACCTCGTCCTCCTTCAACAGCACCCGACGAGCGCGGCGAGGGCCTGAGAAGGAGCGCCCGGATCAGAGGATGTCTTCAGGCTCGCTATCGACGCCCTTTTAGGTACGGCTGATGCTGCGAGAGCAGGTCGAACGAGGTGGGCTGAATCGGCGCGGCTGCGCGCGCACCTTGACGACCTCTTTTGCCCGTCGCACTCCTTCCAGGGAGCTCTGGTGGAGAGGCGCGAGCTACTTGGACGTCCCATGAGATTCCGCTCTGATGCCCTGAGCTACCTTTGTCGTCGAGATCTCGAACAAGGTGCCCTGCGAAAGACTGGTATGACGCGCGCGCCCTGGATCGATTCAGCCCTCCGACCTGAGCCAGCAAGCAGCTCAACGCCAACAACCATGCCCCTGCTCCTGCCCTTGCTTGTCGCCGGCCTCGCCAGCGCTCAGCTGTCCATCGCCCTCCCGCTCAGCGGCCAGCAGGTCGTCCTGTCTGTGGACAAGCCGGCGCGGCACCCCCTCGCGATCGTCAACGAGCTCGATCCACTGCGCCGTACGTCCTTGCTCTTACGGGGTTGGTTGAGTGTGAGCTGACGCCTGAACACGCTTTGCTTCTGCGCCAGACTTGTCCGCGATCTCGCCCTACCAGTTCAATGAACCAGCTCCTGTCCCCGACGGCTGTGCGGTAACACGAGCGGCTCTCCTCGTACGGCACTCTGCTATTATGGGCAACGACGACGAATGGGCAGACTACATGCACCCCTTCACCGAGAAGCTCAAAACACTGCCCGACGACGCGTTCCCGGACCCGGACGACACGGAGCATCCGTGGCAGTTCTTGCGGTCGTACAAATCGCCGTTGAAAGAGCGCAACCTCGAGAAGCTAGCGCCACGCGGGGAGGAGGACGCGAAGGTGGGTACAGAGTAGGCGATCTTCCTGATTGAAGCAAGAACTGACAGTGTAATTCGCTTCCGTTGGGTAGAAATACGGCGAGGTTGTGCGCGAGCAGTACAAGGGGCTCTTCCCACCGAAGGAGATCGGCAGGAAGCACAAGAAGGGCGACAACGGCGACGAGAAGGCGCCCAAGATTCCCTACAAGGTGCGCAGCGGTCCTTCTTCTGCCCGAAGCTGTCAACGCTTGCTTACGATTGGTTGGCGGTTTGCGCAGGTCTGGACGGCGTCGTCTGAGCGCGACATTACCAGTGCGAAGTCGTTCATCAATGGCGCGTTCCCGAAGCACCAGAGCGGCGACGACGGCACCGGCGACGGTGAAGTTGTGCAGCTGATTGAGGTGCCGAACAAGGCAAAGGAAGGCTGGGATCGCTCGCTGGTGAGTGCTTCTGTGCATGTCAAATCCCTCCTGCGCAGTGACTGATTCTCAGCGCGCGTGGTAGACCCCGCACAAGGTCTGCGACGCGTTCGAGAAGGAGTCCAGCAAGGGCCCGGCCGACCAGTGGCTTTCGGTCTTTGGCAAGCGCATTCGCACTCGCCTCGCTGACGGCGTCCTGCCCGGCGTGGGCTGGCTCGAGAACGGTGACATCCTCGGCATGATGATGCTCTGCGGGTACGAAAGCATCGTCAAGGGCGACTCGCCGTTCTGCCACGTGTTCACCGACGACGAATGGCTCGACTTTGAGTACCGCGAGGACGTACGTCCCGTCTCCATCCATCTCTACAGCCAGTCAGGGCAGTGCATGCTGAGCTTGCCTTCGCGACCTCGCAGATCCGCTTCTCGTACATGATGGGTTACCACTCGCCCCTAACGCCCTACCTCGGTATGCCCTGGGTCTCAACGGCCGCACACCTGCTCGCCGGCGCTGAGGCGGACGAGGACGAAGCGGCAAATCTGGCCGACCTCACGAAAGGCAAGAAAGAGAGGCCCTTGCCGAAGCCCAAGCTGCCGCCGAATGGGACCCACACGCAGCGGTGCGCTTCCTCTTCAGCAGGTTCTCCTTGAGCCGCTGCTGATCGATTCGCTTTGTCTCTCACAGGCTGCACACCTTCTTCACCCACCGCGAGTCGCCGTCGTTTGTCTCGGTTGCCCTCAACCTGTACAACGTCACGACGCCCTCGGGCGAGCCGCCGTCCTCCGCCCCGCCGCCGCTCGACTACCGTCCCGTTGGCAGGTCGTGGAAGACGTCGGAGCTCGTGCCGTTCCTCGGGACGGTCGCACTCGAACGGCTGTCTTGCGCCGCACCTTCTGCCTCCTCCCACCGCAAGGGAGAGGACGAGGACGAGGACGAAAGCGAGTTCGTCCGTGCCGTCGTTAACGGCAAAGCTGAGAGTATGCACGGCTGCCAGGGCGGCCCGGGCGACAGCTGCCCGTTCGCCGAGTTCCAAGCGTGGGTCGAGGACCGCAAGCAGCGTTGGAGCGCGTGGGAGGCCGTGTGCGAGGTGCCGAAGGACGAGTGACGGCATATTTCGCGTTCTGTGCTCGGTTGAGCCGTAGCAGACGTGCTAGAGGGGCATAGATCAAGATGTGCGTCACTACAAGGTCGAGCGAGAGTCTCGCGGGCTCAGGCGTGAGGAAAGGGCGGTACATGTTGTCGGCAGAATACAGGAAAGGTCGAGGAATGCCATGACGTCAGGGACGGTGTGATGGATGGGTCCTATAAAGTGAAATTAGTTCAGTGCGGAAGGGGGCAAGGGAGTTTGTGGCGAAGACGTGAAATGTTCGACAAGAGGCGTTCGGTCTGATGAGAGGTACATGTCGGGTCTAGATGTTGCGCGAAATTTCGCAGACGAACTCGATTTCGTCTTTGTCGTATGCCGTGGGGGCGATCGGCGGTCTTGAGTCCTTCGCGCTGCGAACGGAAGTGCATTGCGTCAGAAAAATTGGCGTGAACAAGGACAACAGGATGCACCCTCCTCCAGGCGGGAAGACGCCCTGCGGCTTGTGCCATTTACCGTCCATGCCGAGGACGGGCCGCTGGGGCAGCGGCGCCGTCGCAAAGTAATATGAGTTGGGCGGCATGAACCACCGCGGCGGGTTGTAGGGGAAGGAAGACGTCTGCATGGTAGCCTCCGTCGACGCCGAGGACGATGCAGGCGGCGACGAGGGTTCAGGTGTGACGAGCGGCGGGTTGCGGACCTTGAATGTCGACAGAGGCAGGGTCGGCTTAAGTTCGAAGGACGCAGAGAGCGACTTGGCGCGCGCGCGCAGGTCCGCGACGCGAGTCTTCTTGGTCTTGCGCTCGACGACGACGCCAACATCCTCTTTAACGTCCTTCGTCTCCTCCCTTAGCGGGCTGCGCTCCCGCTTCCGGTGCCCCAAAGTCGGCCCGCCAACGACAGCACTCTTCTCAGGTGACAGGGTCCGCACAGGCGTGGTCGATACGGAGAGCGACGTTCGGTTTCGCAGCGGCTGCTCGAGCGCGATGTGCATGCGTGTCGTCGGACCGAGCGGGACGGGCGTGGGAGACTGTGCGGGCTGCATGTGGCGGACGAAGGAATTCGCCGAGCGCGAAAAGGGCGAAGGGACGGGGATGGGCACGGGGGTCTCGTCGCCATCGGCCTCCTCGTCAACCTCGTCGACGGCGGCGAGAACGTCGCTAAACGACGTGATGCTGCCCATTGGCACCCGTGTGCGGATGGCAGCCACTCTACGACCGGCAGGCGAAGGAGAGACGAGCGGGAAGACTGTCGGCTTGACGCTCCTCGGCGTCTCGGGGACGGATGTCGTGCGTTGAGACGAACTGGGGGGCGTGCTGGAGAGGTCAGAGGCCAGATGGGAGACCGACTTGGCGCGCGAGAAGGGCGAGACGTCCCTGTCGTCGTCGTTCACAGACAGCGACGACGGCGGGTTTTCCTTCCACCACGCCTGACGCTCGCGCTTTGCTGGCCCGTACCGCCCCTTCCAGCCCATGAGCGAGCCCGAGGGCTTCTTTTCTCCTCTAGACGCATCCTTTCCGCTGCCCCTGTCAAGCGGTCGTCGACCGGGCTGCGGACGAGGGCCCGGGGAGTACGCGCGGCCATGCTTCACCTTCTGTTTGGCCTTGCCGCCGGCCGACTTTGACGCCTCAAGAAGGTCCGGCGATGGCTTGCCATCTTCCAACGTCGGTCCTGAACGATGAGAAGGTGCGGCATGTCAGTTCCGGCTCCTCCGGCGACGAGGCGTAACAATTCGTACCTTCTCCGCCGTCGCCCTCGACAGCAGCGCTAACACTCTGCCTATTCCTGCGCTCCCTCGGTTCGAGCTTCTTCTTCCCTTCCGCTGCCTGGCCGCCCCGAACGAAGGGACCGAGCTTGAACGCTGGCGGTGCGCGGGAGGAGAGCGGCTTGTTGGGCTTGAACGCCCGCGCGGGCGGCTTGATCTTCTTCGGCGAGCGCGAGCGCGGGTGACCGGCGTCCTGGCTGGCGGGCGAGGGCATGCTTGAAGAGGTTTGAATGGCTAGTGCGAAGAGAGCTGGGTGATGGTCAGCAGGAGAAAGCAGCTGTTTGCTTGTCAGTCGCACGCCCCTATCCATCAGCTCGCTGCTGCGCGCCTCGTCTGACAAGAACTCCGCCCCCGACACTGCGTCGTCCTCCGTCACATGTTGACCGTCAGCCGTCAGCCTGAACCGAAAGTAGGTCAGACGGAAAGGGGGCGGCATGGACGATAAGAAGCAGAGAGAGAGTGAGCAGGGGCTGAAAGAGGAAGGTGAAGATGCGGCGAGAATGGGCCCGCGCGGTGGATAAGAGAGGAATAATGTGCGACAGGAAGAGGAAGAAGCGAAGCGCGTGTCGAAAAGGAAGAGGTGTAGTAGTGAGGGGGAAAGGTGATGCTACAAGGACATTGAACGAGCGTGACGTGAAACGAGCGAGGTGCTGAGTGAGCGACAAGGGGAGCAAGGCTGGTGCTAGAAAGGCGGTCGACGGCTTCTACTGGCAGAGGACAAAAGGCAGGTGACGCGTGATTAGTGAGGGCAATTGACGAAGGCGGAGATGGATGCTGGGGGCGAGCGGAGTGCGGTCGGAAGGGTATCGTGCGTGTGCGTGCGACAAGATCCGAGTAGGCGAGTAAGGTTGAGAAAGAGTCTGCTCCGGACCAGATCAGCGCAGGATCACAGCAGCAGGAAGAGCAGACGGCAAACGCACCTGGTTGCATATCTCCTATGTACAAGGTCCTCAGGTCGGTCCACTCAGTGACCGAGCTGCATGACCCTGCCAGCCTCCTCATACGCCTGCTCGGCGCGTGCCAGGCTCTCCCTGCGCTCGTACCCCATCCGTGTCGACCTGCTCGTCACCGCCGGCCGTGCCTCGGTCCGCATCGCGTTGCCCATCGCCATACGGGCGAGGTTACCGCCGCCCGAGGAAGCCGCAGATGACAGGCTCGGCCCTGCTTGGGCCATCAAGCCAGCCGTCGAGCGCGAGCGCGGCATGTTGGGCCTCGACGACGTCGCGGACAGTAGCGCGGCGGATGCGGAGGACGACGCTGGGGGCCCGCCGCCGCTGCCAGGGAAGGCGTCCGCGGTCGTCTTCTTGAGGAACGGCGACGGCAGTTCCTCGTTTTCCTTCTCGTGCCAGCGCGCGGGCGAGCCGGGGTACAGCTGGCGCTCAATCGACGCGAGCGCGCTGCTCGACGCGCTCGTCGGCATGTGGAAACCGGACGACGTTGGCGGCGCGCTCGGCAGCGGCGGGCGCGAGGGCGGGCGGTCGTACACGCGCTCGGGGCCGCCTCCGAGAAAAGGGTTCAGGTTGGTAGGGGATGGCCGGCGAACACCGTTGCTGGGAGCAGCCGATGAGCGACCGAGCGGCTTGCCCGCAGAGTCGGGCACCGCCGCTGACCGACCGAGTGGCTCGCGCCGAGCAGAGTGCATCGTCGTATCAGCCATGAAGTCATCGGCGGTGGGGCTGCCTTCTCGTGCTCGGTCGGCCCGCGCTGCTGCTGCGAGGTTGCCCATTGACTTGCTCGCCAGGCGTGAAGGCGTTCCTGCGCGCCGGAGCGAGGACGGTGCGAGGTTCGCGGCAGAGAAGACGGGCTTGGTAGGCGTGTTAAGGTCGAAGACGCATGAGTCGCGCGAGCGGGGCTGAGTCCCGTTCGGCAGGCTGCGAAGCAAGAACACGCAGTCAGTTAGGAGCTCAGCGCTGTGCGAGATCAGACGGTGGACGCACTTGCGCTCTTCTAGCGGCTTGGGCACGAAGGACCGTCTCGGCACCCTGCTTCCGACCTGCCTCAGCCCAGCACTGCCTGGGATGCCCTCGACACCCTCCATGTCGGTTGGGCTCTGCAGTCCACCATCACCCGAGCTGCCGCTGACCAAGGTCGCTGCCGTCGTCATCGACGACGCGCCGCTGCTGCCTCTGCGCGCGCCAAATGCGCTTGCCGCCCGCCGATCGTCCTCAAACCGCTCGCGCTCGGCGCGGACGCCCTCGCGCTCGGCCTCGACCTGCCGGCGGAGAGCGACAAGTTTGCGCTCGTGCGCCACACACCGGTCCTCACGCTCCTGAACGGCCGTCTCGCGCTGCACGAGGGCGGACTCGCGCTCAAGCAGCTGGGCCGAGCGCTCCTTCATGAGTGCCCGACTGTGAACGACAAGACGCAGCGCTGGTCAGCCGACATCGAGGAGGTGGAGAAGAGCAACGACGCACGTTTTACCGAGTTCCCGGTTCCGGCGCACGACGTCCATCATCGGATGACTGAGCAGATCGCCTGCGCTTGGCCGAGCCTTAGGGTCGAACGCAAGCATGCGCATGATAACGTCGCGCAGGTTGGGTGACACGCGACGCGGCAGCGGCGGGATCCGCTGTGAGCGCAGCTGGTTGGCCAGGTCGTTGTGCGTTTTGGCCAGGTGGAACGGCGGGCTGAAGGGCGAGCGCACGCAGCGGGGCGTTAACGTCCGTAGCGGAGCTCGGACAAGGGCGGTGGGCAGAGAGACTCACTGCAGCGCGACCATCTCGTAGATCACGCATCCAAGCGCCCAGATGTCGCTCTTCGCGTCGTACGCTGACTCGGAGAACAGCTCGGGCGACATGTAGTACGGCGTGCCGACGTATGTGTTGGCGAACGCGGCGTTGCCGAGCGCCTTCGACAGGCCAAAGTCGCCGAGCTTGACGTTCTCACGCGCGTCGTCAAGGAACACTGCGGGGTCAGGAAGCAAGACAAAGCTTGAGCAAGGGCACTAGGGGCAAGGATGCGGAAAGGACTGACCGTTGTCAGGCTTGAGGTCGCGGTGCAGCACGCGCTCGCGCTCCTTGCCACTCTCCCTTCGCCTGCTCGTCGTCCCCCGGCTCGGTGGTCTGCTCCCTCCACTATCTTCGCCCTCTTCCTCGCCCGCCGCGCCCGAGCCTGACGAACCGCTCGCGCCGCCCGAGTGGCAATGCTTGAGCGCGCTCGCGATCTGGTAAAAGTAGTCCCAGATGGTGTCTTCTGAGATCTGCCGGCCGGAGCGCTCGCACTCGCGGATCACGTGCGACAGGTCACCGCCGCCGCAGTACTCCATCAGAATGTAGATGATGCCGCGGTCTTGGTCGAGGATCTACAAGGTGAAAGAGGAGGACGATGAGCGAAGGCCGCTCTCGAGCGGGGGCCGAAGAGTAAAGGGAAGAAGGACAAACCCGCTCGGTGAACCCGACAATGTTCGGATGTTGCAGTTTGGACAGGATGTTTCTGCAAGTCCGAAGTAGAAGGAAGCGCAAACGGGTCAGCGGGCTGTTGTTTCTGGCAGAAGGCTGCCTTGGGAGCTGGGGGAGCTCGAAACGAGCAGGGAAGCAGGAAGAACGCACACTTCGGCCACGAGCTGTTGCTTGTCGCGCTGGGTCATCTTGGAGAAATTGAGCTGCTTGCGAGCGAACGTCTATGGTGAGCGAGTCCGAGTGGGCGGCGTGTGTGTTTCGCCAGTGAAAGGGAGGCGGAGCAGGAAAACGACGGGCAGGAAAGGGCAAGTCGAACGACACGGTCAGTCAGCCTGACTTCTACAGGTAGGAACCAGCTCGATTACCGGAGCTACAGCAGCAGCTTGGACCGAGGCCAGTATGGGCAGGCAATGCAGCAAGAAGCAACGTACCATGCCGTCGCTCTTGCGCGTCACCTTGTGAATGACGCCGAACGAGCCCTGCCCGATGAGCTCGCCTTCGGTGTAGGCGTCGAGGTGTGAGAGCGTCTGGTACGCCGGCGACGGACGCGAGGACGACGCCGCGGCCGAGGAGGAGGTCGCCATTGGCTGGAGAGGCCAACCGACGAAAGCAACTCAGGGAGGGCGGAGGAAGGCTGGTCTGGTTGAGTGACAGGCTTCGCGGCGCGGCGAGGTGTGCTTGTGACAGGCGAGGTGAAGGGCTGGCTGGAAGGTTGAAGGCGTCCGAGAGACGCCAACGGGGGTGTAGGCCGGTATCGAGGATGTGTGTTGCCGGCAAACGTTGCTTGAAGGGTACTTGTACTGGGTTGCTTGAGGCTTGCCGGGCGTGCGTGTTGGTCGTTGGCGCCCTGCTGCGATGGACGCGAGTGTTTTCGATTCCAAAGTCAGGCGCGTCGCCGTGCATGACGGCTTAAACAGCAAGCATTCGACGCCGTCCACCACCACCTGACCCTTGGCCTTCAAGTGCGATTGTGCGCTTGAATTACCTGCCAGCAGCTCGGGCATGATATCCTGGTCTCTTATCCGTAAATTCATCAGCACTCGGAGGACGCAGACGGGGTCGGCGCGGACCCGTCTCTGCGGGCGCGGGCGATCGTAGGGCGCGCGCAGCAGCCCTCCTTTGCGACTGGACGTTCGACGACGCTAGCTTGCGGCCAAGATTGAAGCCGCCAGTCGAGCCAGCCATCTTGTGGCCCACCCAGCACCTGCCTTCCAGTCTTTGTGAGACCTCACCTCCGCCGCAGGTACGCACACTGCTTCGGTGCTCCGATGGGGCGGTCTTCCTGCGCGCACTGATCCCCCTTGGTCGCCCTTTCATTGCGCCCTCCGACGCCGCCTTCCCTCTCCGCCCGGTCGCACGCCCTGAGCAACCTCAAGCTTGTAAAATGGCCTATGTCGCAGGCGCGCCGGCCCCTCCGTCGCTCGAGGCGATCCGACCGCTTTCCCGCAGGCAGGCGACGGCAAGCCCGTCTTTCTCGCCTTCCGCAGGTCGACCGATGACGGCGGCCGCAGGCGCACGTCGAGCACGACGCGGTTGACAATGACAGCTGGCACGTCGACTGCGCCCTGCGGCACTGGCGGCAGCAGCAGCTTTGGTCATGCTTGGTCCTCGTCTGCCAGTTCGCGCACGACGGCCGTCTTGTCGACGAGCAACGGCAAGCCCGCGTCTTCGCCCGGCATCGACGGGTCCCCTGCGGGCTTCTCGACGGAAGTCTCCAACGGCGTGGTGCCAGCCGGAGGTCGCGCATCGCCTGCGCAGGTGCTCACGCCGCTGACACCTCGCGCTCGCTGGCAGACATGACCCTGCCGCCGCCTCCGCTTCCAGAGTCCAAAGCCTGTCGCGGTTGTCCTTGTCTTCTTCCTCGCCGTCGCCTCTTCGCTCCGTCGGCCTATCAAAAGCAATATCCACAACGCCTCAGGGCAAGCTTGCGGCGGGAGTCAGACTTGCACAGCCAGGGAGAACGTCGTGATCGAGCGTGCGGTGTTTATGTCGTCCTCGACGGCCGGCGAGGCGCTCCGTGTCGGCGACAAGAGATGCAGCCCACGATCTTTGCTCCGTCATTCGCGCTCGCGGTCGACCCTCTCACCGGGCATGCGCTCGATCCCGGGTCAGGCGCAGGGGCAGGGCCAAGGGTGCGCATTCTGAGCGAGCGGCCCCAACCTCAACCGCCCCCCCCCCCCCCCTCAGTACCAGCCTGAGCGACGTAAGCTCCCGTGCGGACTCGGCCGAGGGGGAGGAGGAGGGGCACATTAGGGACGGCACAGAAGCGCTCGACCGAACCCTCAGGTTGTTCGGGACGAGGAGTGGCACTGGCGACGATCTGCACAGGTTCGCCAAAGCGACCGCTTGAAGCATCCTCCTGCGAGCCCGGCTGCTCCCATCCCTTCGGTTTCCCACTCGCACACCTACGGGTTACTCCCCGATTTCCTTCTTGACCTCCATGTACCTCCCTTCTCTCAAGGATTCGCACCTTTTACCTCCGTGATCTGGTTTGCCTGACGCAACCCCTTTCTCTTAGATACCCTCGTCCGTCCGTCCATACCCTGTCCCATTTCTGCGCACTTTACCCCCCCCCCCCCCCCAACTGCATGATCCCCTAGCCTGACCGTGGCCTGCAGATGCATCGGCGTATATGCGTCGTCGGACTCGGCCGTGGCTGATCATGACGGCGGTCGTGAGTCGGTGGGGCTGCTGCGCGCGGGGTCGAGATCCTCTCCGCCGAGAAGCTAGATAGAGCGGAGGGCTGAGTTCGACCACATCCACCGTTTTCTTCCCTGCCACCCTCTCCTCGTACTCATCCTTCTCGCCAGCAGCATGTCGTCGACGGTGCTCTCGCCGTCCGCGCCAGGCACGTTTTACTCGCCCTCGCACAGGGCCGCCCCGCTCCCCGGCGGCGGCGCCGGCATGCGCTCGCCCAAGGCGCCCGCGCCGCATAGGCTCAGGACGCACCAGCCGCCAGCACTGCCTTCGACGACCGGCGGTGCTCCCTCGCCCAAGCAGCAGCAGCATCAGCAGCAGCAGCAGCAGCAGCAGCAGCAGCAGCGGCCCGCGGACCCCCATCAACAACATCAGCAGCCGCCGCAAGAAGGGACGGCGCCGCTTCCGCCGCAGCTGAGCAAGGAGGAGGAGGCCCGCCGGCGACAGCTCGTCAAGGACTACGAGGGCCTGAGCGAGATGTGCAGCCAGTACCACAAGAGCGAGTACAACCGGCTGAAGTGGGGACCAGGAGGTATGTGTTTTAATCCACCCTCAACATCCTCGAGTGATGAGCTGACAAAAAGGGCTCGTGGTTCGGCGAAGGCGCGCCGATCTACTACGTCCCGTTGACGGTCCAGCTGCCCGAACACGTTCAACAGACGATGGCGCATCAGGCGATCTTCGAGGCAACCCTCCTGCCTTCGCCCACGTCGCCGCTTCGTTCTGACGAAACGTTCGCCGCTTCCCCGGCGCCGGAGAATCGTGCGACATCCGACCCTCCTGCGGGCGACCCGGCCACGGGGGGGCTCGAGAAGCACATCGAGCTTGCCTCACGCGAGCCTGCGAGTGGCAGGCGGCTCGCGGAGGAGGAAGGGCTGCAGGGCGTTGCAGTCGGCGAGGCGGATCCGGCGCACGCGGCCGAGGGCAGCGTGGTGGTTGAACACCCAAGCGCGGGTGAGGGCGCGGAGAAAAGCAAGACGCAAGAGGGCGTCGAGGGCCTGATCCGGGAGGCGATTGCGGATCCTATCGTGCCCTCCCCCTTGCGCGCGCAGCCTTCGGCGTCGTCGCCAGCAGGCGAGGTCTTCTCGTCCATCGAAGCGGGCAGGCAGAGGCTCGCCGCGTCCGCAGCAACGGCAGCAGCTGGTCAACAAGCGCAAGTGGCAGACACCGCGCAGCTCCTTCTGCCCAACACGGCCGGCGCGATGAAGACGTCCGACACGCATCCGATCAAGTGCGGCCTGCCTGCGGTCCTCTCTTCGCCCGCGATACCGACTGACGCGCCTCGTCTCCCGCTCGCCAGCATCTCGATCCTAATTCCGCCGTCCTCTCTGGAGCTACTTGACCCGCTGCTTTCCACCCCTCTCCCGCCGCATGGCGAGCCGCTCGTTCTACCTTCCCTCCTCTCCCTCCCTGTGCTCTCTCAGCACGCACCATCAACCGACGTTCACACGCCGGCGCCCTCCGCGAAGCACATCGGCAACTTTCTCATGTCCAGTTGTCCAGGGAAGAAGGTGCGCCTGGGAGGGCCGGTGAAGGGCAGGGGTGCCATCTGCCGGGATCTCGAGTCGGATTTGCGGCGGATCAAGTCGCTCGGCGTGGGCGCGATGATCTGGTTCGTCATGCTGGATCACAAAAGGGCCCAGAACGGCAGCTGATCTTTCACCCTGCCGCAGCTGTCTCGATGACACAGAGCTGTCCTACCTCGGCTCGCCCATTGCGCACTACACGTCCCTCTGCGCCACGCTCGGCCTGTCGCTCATCCGCATCCCAATGCCTGAGGGCCTCACGCCGGCCTCGCTCGCCCGGTTTGACGGCGCAATCGAACGCGTCGTACGATACTTCACGCTCAAGGGCGTCAGTGTGCTCGCCCACTGCCGCGGTGGGGTTGGGCGGGCAGGACTCGTTGCGTGCGCTTGGTCGATCAAAATGGGGCTTGTGCCCTGGACTGTGCCCCCCTCCCCTTTCTCTCCGTCCAGTACATCCACAACGCCCGCCTCCGCGCCAGACGAGCGCACCAATTCCGAGCAGCATACCTTTGGCCCTTCCAACGGCGTGTACACCGCGGCCGACCTCCAGGTGACGCGCGACGCCATCGCCGTCGTCCGCCGGCGCAGGAGCGTCAAGGCGATCGAGTCGTTCGAGCAGTGCCTGTTTCTGCTCAACTATGTGCGCATGCTGCGCGAGCGGGCGGAGGCGGTTGAGGGTGAGGAGCGAGAGGGCGTGCAGGGGGGGAAGGAGGCCTAGGTTACGGTGATCGTGTTCACGGTGCGTCCATCTCTGCTGTTTCCCTGCCAAACTATAGGGTGACTCACTGTGCCGTCCTCAATAGCTGCGCGCACCGTCGCGCAACCACTCTTCCCTCCGCAACGCCGCCGTACACGACCTCATGATCGCCCAGTACCTCCAGCATCTCGGCCCATCCGCATCTACCACCTTCGACCTGCGCTTCCCATTGCGACCCATAGCAAGCATCCCTGCGCTCAGCTCTGCTTCATCGTTCACTCATCATTTCTGCGCGCGCTATAGGCGTCTCCTTAGCCATCCGTGCGCTTGTACGGGTATCCTTTCCTTCCGTCCGTTCGTCCGCCTGTCCGCCGCGCTCAACTCCACAGACGCTTCGTTCGCACAACGCTGTACCACCGCCCATTTTCTCGAGACCGTTGTACCTCTCTTTTCGTCCGCTCCTTCTCTGCGCTTCCTTCTTTCCCCTGCTCGCATAACTCTCGCGCGTCGCGTATTTCGCTCAATGAGATGCGCTCTGCTTCCCGACCTTGATTGCGAAAGGACCGAGAGGCACTTATGGCCCAGCGATGTGAAGGGGAGGGGTCATGCAGATGGTCAAACATGGAAGGTACGTGGGGCGCCGACCCGAGTGAAGGAGGACGAGCGGCTTCTGCCCGCCAAGTGGCCGACGTCCTGCGAGCCGATCGAAAAGCGCAGCCTAAAAAGGCGGCGAGGTTGATGGAGAGGTTGGTGCCGGTGATGTGGCATGATTATGCGCATGTACGCAGAAGAAGACGGTCTTGTCGGCGAGGGTGACAAGAGGGCGAACAAGGGCTGTAAGACGAACAAACGAGGCTTGCTCAGCACGCGGCGCAGCTTGCAGAAGAAAGAACGCTCAGTGAAAAGACGAACCATCGGTGCTTGCCAAGCGATAAACGGTCGTAAAGGTCGTAAGAGTCGTGAGCGGTTGCAAGGCGTGGTGGACACTACAGCTTATCCTTGTTGAAGTCCATCTGCACGGGCACAGCCGTCAGCGCAGATCGTGTGACGTGAAAAGCGAGACGACGCACCTGCTGGCGGATGAGGCCGCCGAGAATGAGCTCCCTTGTGTAAACGGAGACCCCCTTGTCCTTGAGCTGCAGGCAGGGTATCAAAGCGTATCAGCGCAGGCGTTTCACAGTAAGCCGCTGCAGGACTAACCGGCTTCCAAAGGTCCTTGTCCAACGGCGTGGAAATCAAGACGTTGTGAGAAGGGTCCGCAAGAAAGTTCTGGTAGCGAGGAACGGCGTTTGAGAGCTGTTGGCAAAAACGACGAGACCGTTAGCGTCGAATGAACCCAGCTCGGACGAAGAATGCAGTCGCACCTTGCCGTGGTGGGCCTCGACGATGCGCTTGAGCACATCGAAGTCGGTTTCAACCTGCCGCGTTGCGTAAAATTGGATGCCGGCGAGGATGCCGGCCCTGCCCGCTGCGCCCGACTTGAACGCCTGCGCGCGCTTTAGTACATCGGCGAACGACATGTTGTACCGTTGCTCCATCTCCGGGTCTTTGAGTAAGTAGGGAGTCGTGTCTGTTGGGGGAGGTGTCAGCTCAGGCTGACCGAGGTAGGTTTGAGAAGAGGGCGCACCGAGCAGGTGGCCGGCCTTCTGCGAAGCCGGGATCCATGCCTGGCCAACGACGACCGGCACGACCGCCAGGGAACACAAAAACTTCTCCGTGCGCGAGATTCCGGCAGCGACGAGGTCTGCGGGCAGTCTTATGTCAGCATGTGTTGCGGTAGTGAAATGAGGCAGGGCGCACGGGTGCACTGGGAGGGCTTTGTGGTGACCTTCACGCCGACGCTCTTGAGCCACTGCAGCACGGCGAACTGGAGGGTCAGTCCGAGGCCATTGAGGGGTGACGGATCACGCACCTTAAGTTGTGGCGCCGTCAGCGTGACCTGCGTCGTGAGCAGGTGAATCGACCGCGGATCAGGCCCGTCAGCGCCGTCCTTTGAGGCGGGCGCCGATCTGGAGGCCTTTGCCTTCGACGTTGCAGGGGTGTTCCTGCCAAACGGAAAGACATTCAACAGCCGTTGGGCCTCAAGTGAGCTCAAAGGGACGTACGCTGGCTCCTCGCCCTTGCTCTTGCCTTTCGCCGGGCCCTTCTTCGCTACCTTCTTTGGCTCGCCGGCGTCGCTCTCGACCTCCTCCGACGCCTTTCGCTTCGTCCCCTTCGTCCCCTTTGGCGCGAGCGTCTGAGTGAGCTTAGGCTTGATGTCTGGCGCGTCGTCGGCGGCGCTCATGTCAACGAGCTCCTCGGACTCGCGGTTGTCGGCCAGCTTCGACTTGGCCCTGCCCCTTGCGGCCTGCTGCGGTCTGGCGTCTGGCGAGCTCCCGCGCTCGCTGCTGCCCGCGGCGCCTGCGGACCCTGCTCGGCCGGCGCGCCCGCCCGTCATGAGCGTCTTGTTCCGCTTCGCCTTTTCGTAGTCGAGCACGTCCGGCATGATCTCGTCGTGCAGCCGCTGCGTCGCCGCCGCCGCGGCCTTGCGGCGCGAGTGCGTCGGCAGGATGAGCGAGTCGTCCAGCCCGCGCTGGGTGGATAGTGGCGCGGGGCGCTGGGTGGTGCTCTTGGCGTTAGGCGTTGAAAGAGGCCGGTCTGGAGGAGCAGCAGGGGGCTCAGATGACTCGGCCGCAGCAGAGGAATGGCGAACGGGGCTCGACTCGCCCAACTGTTCGGTGTGGGACGACTGGGGCGCTGGAGCGGGCGTAGGCGACGTCAGCGCCCTGTCCCCGCGCGACTGCGGTAACTCCTCCTTTTCAGGCTGTGGCGAAGGAGAGTGCGGTGGCTCCTTCGCCAGGCGCGATCCACCCGCGGGCGGCCGGCGCTGGGACGGCGACTTGAGCGCAAGGGGGTCGTCGGACGACAGTACCCTCGCCGACGAGCCCGGCGGCGGAGCAGGTTGTGCAGTCAAGGAGGTTGTGTGCGCCGGAAGGGCCGAGACGACGGCAGCTTCCGCAGGGCGGTTGGCGGTTCGCAGCGGCGACGGGGCGGAAGCGACTGTCTTGCTGCTCGGGCGGACAGGGGAGGGGTGCGAGCCGCCGCCGGCAGAGGCAGTGTCGTACGACGCGGCGATGACGGACGGCGCGGGTGCGAGGGACGATGTCGCGCCGGGCACGCTGACGATTGCTGACGGTGCGGAGAGGTCCTTCTTCCCGCCGGCACGTGCATCACGCGCCTCCTGCTCGATCTCCATCGCTTTCATCGCGTCCAGCGTCCAGGGCTTCAACTCCTCCGCCGTCAGCCCGCGCTTTCCCACGAGCGTCACGAGGTTCACGCCCGGCGGGAACGCGGTGAACTCCTCCCGCGCGTGCAGCGGCACGAGCCGCCACGCGACGAAGCACGCCTCGACCCAGAAGTGCGTCGCGATTGGCTTCTCCCACTGCAGGGCGCGTTGGATCTTGTTGCCGGCCTTGCTGTCGGCGGTGAGAGAGCTCAAGAGGAGTGAGCGAGTGCCTTAACCAACTCATGAGGGAGAGACAGGGACGCACACAGAAGCGATGACGTGCGTGTTGTTACGCGAGAAGTCAGGCGTGAACCTGCCGCCCATGAGCTCGACAAGCGTCCTGACGTAGTCGCGCGTCTCGCCCGTGTAGTTCGTGAGAGTCACGCGCTGCAGGTCAAGTCGCACCAGGAATCAGCGCACGACTCTGAACAAAGAGAGCGGTGCAGAGTGACGCACGACGTCGTTGACGAACTCCGGGATTTTGCCGCGTGGGATCGGGTAGTGCAATAGCGCGCTCGTTGGCGAGTGGACTGCGCCGGTCGAGCAGACGTTGTAGAACCAGTTTAGCGAGCCGATCGTCAGTCCGTGCTTGACGGCCTGCCTCAACGAGGAGGAGGAGCAACTGAATCAGCACCTGACGTCAAGCGGCTGGCAGAACTCGGACGCACGTAGTTGTACGCGTGCCCGTCCCGGTGCTTGCACACGACCACGTCGGCCTCTTCAACCCTGTCCGCCACGCTGCCCTCCTCCTGCTTGACCCTGTCGATGCAGCTCGTCCGCCTCCCCTCGCTTGCCTCCAGATCGTCCGCGAAGAACACCGTCCTCCCGCGCCACGTTGCGCGCCCACCTGCCGCAGCGGCCGCGCCGCCGTCGCCGAGCTCGCGCGGGGCCGTCATCTGCTGTACGCGAAGCGCGGCGTCGGGTCCGAGGGCCTGCGCCTGCAAGGTCAAGGAAGGCGGGCGAGCCAGGGAGGGGTCGGCGAACAAAGGCGGGTTGGGGAATTCGTACGGCGCGGTCGGGAGGACGGTTGAGGCTGACAAGCTCCAGTCGACCCATTGCGGAAGGACGGCGGTGATTTGCGCCTCGGGGTGTTCTAGCAGCAGCTTATACATGTCCTGCAGAAGGTGCGGTAAGAATGCATCGTCAGTCACCACCACTAGGCCGGCCAGCGGGGACGAAGGACGCACACCCTCCGCGGCGGGCGTGATGAAGTGTGTAACCTCCTTCGTCAGGATCGCCTTTGCTTGCCCGCCGTACGCCTTAACGCCGGCGTTGATGGCGAGCCTGTCACCGTCCGAAAGCTGTCGAGTGGGGCGTCAACTACAGGTCAGTCCCACTGCGCGGACGCGGACCGAAGGCGGACGTAGACGGACCAGGTCCGAGCAGCAAATGCAGACGCCCGAGAAGAACTTGAGCGGGTCGGGCGAGAAGTAAGTCTGCCTGCAGAGCCATCGCAAGACCGTAGCACGACTGAACTCAGCGGTCCATCGCCGTAGAGGGAGAGCCAAAGAGGAACGCACTCAGCCCGCAGCGCCCCCTTGACCGACTGCAAGACCCATTGCGGCTGATTGGCGGCAATCAGGGGAAGAGATTGTCAGCATCAGTTCCAAAGCTTGAAGAACAACAGCTTCTGAACGGCAGCGCAGGACGAGCTGCTCGCGCTACCTTGGGGCATGACGCGCGCCCGCAGCGAAGCAGAGAGGAGGACGGAACGCACCGTCACCGCCCACCCCTCCCCCCTCTCCGCCTTCCCCTGCTCGTACTCTGCAAAGTTGAGGCTGTCGGTGACGATGACGTCGCACTTGAGCGGATCGGCCGTGTAGCCCCGGGTGAGCTGGCTCGGCGTCGGTGGGGGAGCGGGGAGGGCGCCGGCGGTGCGCAGGAGGGCCGTGAGCTGCTCGCGCACGCCGCAAGGAAGCAAGCAGACCGCGTCGACGTCAGCACGATACTCCCACACTCGCCGGGCGGAGCAAGAGCAGCTGTACACGCGCATCAAAGAGACAGCGGGACGGACCTGGGTTGTGAAGTTGTTCGAGAAGCATGGGAGGATGCCGACGGCGAGCCCTTCGAACACGCGCGCGGCAGGGTCGTCGTCGACCTCCATCGCGGCTTGAGTCGTCGTTGCTGGAGATGCTGGAGTGTTCTGAGGTTGGTGCGAAAGTGACGAATTCAAGATGGGTAGGAGAGGGAGAAAGCAGGCGATGGTACGGGTCAGGGCGGATGGATGTCTGCTGCACCGACGCGTCTGACTTTCGCCACCCGCGGCGCGTCTGCAAGCCAAGTCCAGTCCTCAGGCCACTTCACATCAATAGGGGCAGACAAGAGGGGCAGAGTGCAGGACGCAAGTTGACGTTAACGGAGGCGCAAAGGCCTGCCTTTTGCTCATAGCTCAACATCACAGGGGTGCCTATCGGCAAGGTGCACGAGAAGCGCGCACGGCAGGTCAAAGACAGCAAGCATGAATCCAGGCAGGTGAAAGTGACTGTCAAGAAGGTCGAGAGAACGCGCTCGGTCGAGCAGCCGCATCGCCTGAGTCACGAACAAGAGGGCAAGTCAGTATGGCGGTCCTCACAAAGAACGGGAACGGCGAGGAGGGAAGCGCAGGCCCGAAGAGGGTCGGTTCAGTCTAGATATTGATAGGTTGATCTCAATACTAGGTCCACTGCATCAGCCCCCTCCCGAAGGAAAGAGCCGAATTCCATGAACGCCAGCGTTAGTTTTAGCGATTCTGTTGTAGGTCATCAGAGTGACCCCCCAGAGACGTGGTGCGCTTCGAAGATTGGGAGGGGTGAAGAAAGGGGAGAACTGACCTGATGAGGCGTCGGCCTGCTGCTGAAAGAGCACAGGCCCAGACCGCAAGGGAACGAGATGCTTGGCGGGCACCAGCGCGAAATGCAGAAGTTTTGCCAAGACAGCCTAGCCTGGCTGATGGGCAAGTGAGGGTCGAAGCTGCTGAAGGATGGGCGAGGGCAGAAGACAGGCGGCGAGTCGGCGAGTCGCAGCGGCGGGTCGTCAAAGCCGTGCGAAGAGTCGTTCAAGTCGGCAAGAAAGGGGAGCTGGTCGAAGGCGCTGCACACTCCGGAGGTTGGCGAGGGTCAGAGCGGTCTGCAGAAGTAGAAGAGGTCAGGTTGTTGTCGAGAAGCTGGGGGCTGAACGCGCCCGACGGCTGAAAAGCCAGGCAGGCGGCCCAGGTGATTGATCGAGATTTATTCGAATAAGCCAACAGCTCAATGAACTCCGCCCGGGTCATCGTCCGCCGGCGGAAGGCACGCGCAGCGGTACATACGACAGCAACAGTATCGGACGGTCAACTCACCTGCGCCTGCAGCAACAAGCAGATCGCCACGGGTCAGGCTCCCTCTCTGCAAGTGTCTTCTCGCACCCGCTCTCCCCCGCCGTAGTCTGCTGCAGCTGGCTCCGAGGGTGCGGCGGGCGGTCGTGCCACTCGCTTTCCCTGGTCTACCGGAGGTGCTGGCCCTGCCTCGCCTCCCACCTGCAGGACAGCAAGCAGCTAGTCAACCATCTTGCCAAGTACACTTGAGGTCCGTCAGCGCTCCTCTTCAGCTGCTGGAGAGCGTGGTTCGTCAGGCTACAGAAGGACGTGCATTGGCGAGGGGCTGCTGCGCACGGACCACTGCAGCCTAACGACGTCGAGATGGGAGCCGCTCAGCCTGTGTGATACGCTGGTGGGATGAAAAACACTAGGTTGATGGATTGAAGACGAGCGTAGGCTAGGATCCGGTGGGACGGCTGAGCTGAAGAACTCGGCGGACTGACCGCTCTCTTGCGTGCCCCTGTCGTCCTTCTGCAGGCTGTTCGCCATCGCAGTCGCTCAAGCCGACGCCTCAAGTCTTTACTTGACTGCGGTTGGCCCCCGCACCTCGTTTGCTCTAGGCCGAGCAGCTTCTTGCACTGGTGCGTCTGGTCCTTACTTCGCGGGGCGCAGCAGGTGATGAGGGCAACCAGTCTCGGACGACGTCCCGCACGAGCGTCTAGGAAGAGGACTTGAGAATATCTGACCTGCTCCCCAGTCTACCCGTCTACTGCTGGTATGGTTAATATACACTTACGCTCGCCCTTCGTCGCGCAGGCTGCTCGTCGCTCGCCCGGTAGTTGACGGCTCGCTCGTCGGTAGTCAGTGACGGTCAGTTCGTCTCCGCACTACTACAGGATGTCCGACGGCAGCATGAAGAATCGCGTTATCTTACATACCTAGGTCGCCTCGCGCTCGAAGGAGCCGATGCGGACGTGTTGAACAAAACCCCACTGATCCTGCCCTCGAACCTCTTTGCTCCGCAACTTTCCCTCTTAAAGAAAGTCACTGACCTCTCTTGCTTTCCTGCGCAAAAGCTCTTCTGCTCGGAGACACTCTCTTGGTCGGCCTTCCAGTGAGTTCAACCCCTATTTTTAAAGAGTGGGCGACGCAGCGTAGCAAGAACACCATCTCGTAAGGTGCTCAGTCCACATGCCCGGCTCATCGTAAGATGGGTTGGGTGAACGATGCAGACCACAATCCAACTCTGAATCTCTGCCCTGCCAACTTCGTCTCCTGTGGGCTGCATGCTGACTTCCTAATGCGGCAGGTCTTGCGCTCACGTTACCCTCCGCACGTCCAGGTCAGTCCTTTTCTCCAAGCGCAAGCGCCGTACCGAATTGCACGATGAGAGCCTTCTTGCCCGAGACGCTGCTCAGGGGGCGTTAATGACGGTCTCCAAACACGCCGTTTACCACTCTGAGCGTTGACTGGCCCGCGCGCGCTACTTCTTTCCCACCGTGATCCGCCGCTGACTCTCATCTTCTTTCGCAGAAATCAAACAAGGTTGGCGTCCTTTTACCCCTTCCTTTCCACGTCAGGGGCAGAAGATGAGGACCAAGGCTTAGACGAAGGCCCAAAGGGGCATGAGAGAGTATCAAGATTAAGGTCTCTGATTCCCCTGCTTCGCCGCGCGCCCCGCCCTTCTGATTTTGGTCAAGCTGTTAACTCGCTTCTCTGTCGCCCGGCTTCTCTTCACTTCGCACAGACCTCAGTCGCTAAAAGGTGCGTCCCTTCTTCTTTCGACTCCCTCACTCTCCTGCGCCTGACGGACATTTATCGCTGCAACACCTACATATTGCTCGCTTGCGACCGAGGTGTGCCTCCACCACCCCCAAGACAAGAACTCGCCCGCGGCCCATCTGACCCCTGCCCTGCTTCGCCGGCGACAACTGAGGCTGATTTTTCTGATCCGCTCGCAGATGTAGCCGGCACTCGCCATTGCTTTCCCTGAATCCGTGCGTCTCGCTCGTGCAGCATCTCTCTCCTCCCTTACATCGTAAGAAGAGCTCCGTCAGACTTAGGCCTTTGACAAAGGGTTGGATTCTCCCCTTGACGAAAGCTGGGCGGGCCGTCTGACTTCCTCATTCCTTCCATTGCACGTCTTGTTTTCGGCGTCCTGCCACTAACTTTCGCGCTTTGCCAGAGCGCTCAGATCCCATCCCCGGTGCGTGCATTTCTTTTTTTCCATCACCACCAGTTCCCATCCCTGCGTGAAGAAACACCCGTCGCCATCAAGCGTCTTGTCCCCTAGGCTTTTTTTATCTGTTCTTTCGCCGTAAACATGAGGGCTGTGGCGACCAACCGACCCCTCCTCAGCACTCCGCTTTTGCTTTCAGCGTCATCATCGACGTGAGCTTACGCCCTTCTTTGCGCGCAGGATCCGGGCATCGCGTGTCAGCCGCCTCTTCGGTGCGTCCCCCCCTCTTCCCCGTTTTACTCCCCTTCCTTCTTTCCCTCTTCCTCTCCCTCTACCTGGACTTCAACCCCCTCCTCCCTGTGCGATGAACCCTGCCACGCAACATCATCAGCAGTCTCACTGAGATCTGCAGCGGCCGGCCTCACCGCCGTGCTGACACACTTTCCTGCTTTGGCCGCCTGACCCCCTTCCGCTCGACCTCCTCCCGATGCTCCTCCGTTCAGAAAATGGGCGACGCTGACGGTTTTCGATGCGCGCAGGACTGCCCGACACCGCTGCGTTAATCGAAATGTGCGTCCTTTCTTCCACCTTCCGAGTTCCTTCCTAAAACCACTTCGCCTGGCAAGCCTCCATTGCGCTATTCCTCAAGACGAAGATTGCCTCAATATACGACCCGCCTCACGCCGTCCCACGCCCGCTCGACCATCCCCTCCCATCCCTCCACCCCGCCCGCGTCCGCAGGCCGTGTGCAAGGGTTTGGCTCAAGCGCGAGGGCGAGCCGCCTCAGCACGGGCTGGAAGCGCGTCTGCTTGCGGGCTAGGACGCGGTGGAACGCGTGCTTGGCGAGCCTGCGGTCGGGCAAGTGCGGATCAGCCGGTGAGCGAAGGAGAAGAGGGTGGGAAGGAGGAACCGACCAGCATACGATGGCCTTGTCGACTGCGACCTTTGCACCGACTGCGCGAGCCGCTGCCGTCTTCGCGCCGTTTGTGATGGTCGCGTATGCGAACTCGCCGACTTCGTCGATGATGCCTGCCCGTCCAATCAGATCAGCTCTCGATTCCGCGCACAGAGTGAGGGCAAGGGACGGACGAAGCAAGAAGGCTCCGTGCAGCGCTGCGTCAAACCCGAACGCGTCGCACAGATGGACAGCCTTCATCGCGCAATGCGCGACGTTCTGATGGACGTTCATGTACACGGTCGACAGCAGGTTAAGGGCGGTGTCGTTGAACGCAATCGAGGACTTGAGGGCAATGTTCCTGTAGAGAGAGGCCAAGGGCTCAGCGTCTTACGGTGGGCGGAAGCAGTTTGGGGGGGACGCACCGAAGGATTTTGACGCGCAGCCCTTGGCCGGGGTTACGCCGCACGTCGACGGTCAGGGTGTTCTTGACGTCTGCGCAGCGGAAATGGTCTTGTCAGACATTGTCGTGGCGGGCAAAAGGCACGGGCGTACGGCCAGCGTCGCGCGTGTAGTCGCCCATCATTGACAGCGTGCGCGTGTTGATCAGGCGGCCGCACCACGGAAACAAGTCTGCGCGCACTAGCTATGTCAACAGCTGGTTCGTGGAGGCGGAAGAGCGAGCGAGGACGCACCGCCCATGAGCACAGCCGGACTGGGCTGGTTGAGGACGACGCATTCAAAGCCGCTGAGGAGCGTCTTCTCAGGCGCCACGTAGCAGCCGTACCTTGGGTGGCCTGTTCCGTACGCGAGAGGGTAAGCAAAAGGGTGCGCAGCTTGATGCACGCAGAACGCACCGGCGTGCATGGCCCGGACGAAATGCGCCGCCTTGCCTTTGTCCTGCGAAGATATGCAACACCGAGTCAGCCGCTAACCACCCGCACGGCGATGCATTTGCTCACCGTCGTGACAAGTAAAAAGTCGTCGACGAGCCGCACGAGCATCTGAGAGGACGAATGAGGCCTCAGCGGTCATGCAAGTCGGTAAGGGTGAATTAGACGCACACAATCTGAAGCTTGGGTGAAGGCAAGGTGTTTGCGCTCCATATCGCCGTAGAACAGGCTGCAGAGGTACGTCGACACGACGCTGCCTTGCGGGATGCCCTTGACTTGGCGGTAGAAAGAGCCCCCCATCTGCCATATGCGTCAGGTGGTCCACTGTCAGAAGCGATTGGGAAGTACCGACCTTGATTGTATTGTTTTGGATGTGCTCGCGGAGGAGGTCAGCCACCTGGTTGCGGGTGACCGTCGTGTCGAACGCCTACGCATACAGAGGGCAGTTCAGCGAGAGTGGAGAAGCCGATCCAGAGCTTAAGTGCACCTTGTCCATGAGCACCTCGTGCCGGCGGTCCGATGACATGGTCTTGGCTCGCTCTGGGAAAGATGGGGCGGTGCCTGGGCAGATCGGAGATGAGCTCTAGAAGAAGGGAAGGCAGCGGCGGAGACGTACCTTGCAGGTGAGCCTCGTTCAGGAACCTCTTCTTCAGCTGACCGCCGGTGAGCTTGGCCTTGTTGAAGCGGACGATCTCGTACTCCTCGTCCTGCGGCGGACGCAAGTACATCAACGCTTGACCAGTTGCGCACTGATTGGCTCAAGCGTACCTCTTGCAAGAGCTCGTTCAGGACGTCCATAAGCGTGCTCTGCTCGATCGTGTCGAAGCAGGAGCGCACATCGACCTTCGCGAAGTACAGGCGCGGTCTGCGAACGGCGGCTGTCAGTATTTCTTGCGCGCGTGGAGGGTAAAAGACGACGTACAAAGACCCGTTCGGCAGCACCACACGATCTCGGAAGGCACGCAGGCGAGGGTAGATGTCGTCTGCGCCCAAAATGGACGAGCCAAAGATGTCGGGGCGGAGGGCCTGAGGACGGAGCCAAGGTCTGCGCGCATCCTGCAGGTGGCGAGGTAGAGATGATCGATGCGCACCTGATGGTGCACCAGCACGCTGAATGACTCGGCCAGTATGGCGTTGATCGACTTTCGGGTGTCAAAGACCGCACCCTCGACCGGCGGAGGCTTGCGCCGCAGGTTGATGATCGGCCGCACACCGTTGTCCTTGGGGAGCAATCGCAGTTGCGAGTGACCGAGCTGTCGAAGGCCACCGCCAACGACCCTGTTGGCCTCAAACTGTGTATCGAGTTGCACGTCAGGAGCTTGAGAGCGTTCAAACCGAGTGAAACGCACGTTGGGAACCACCTTGTAAACAGTAGCTTGCAGCTGCTTGAGAAGCGGGCGGCAGATGACCTCCCAGTCGTCCTGGCGAAAGAAGAGGACTTCCTTTCTGTACGCGGAGCTGTCGGTGACGTAGAAGTTGGTCTGCGATGGCGCAACACTTAGTGCCCAACGCTGCACATAGCTCAGGATACGCCTCACCTTGAGCAGAGGGATCAGGAAGCCGTCGAAGAACCACCACATGAACTCGTCAAGCAGCTCCTTGCGCTTGCGTGCATCTCCCTCGGTCACTCTCGAGCCGGCGACGAAGCCGGCGGGCGCAAGCCAGGCGCAGTCGCTGATCTTGAAGCCTTGCAGGACGTTGTGCAGCGTGAGCGACTCGTAGCGGCGGAGATGGACGAAGGCTTCGACGCCTGCGCTATCGAGAGGTCAGGCTGGTCACGCTTGGCAAAGATGCAGGAAAAGACGCGCTCTTCAGGATGACTTCGCGGTTGTCCTCCGTGCCGAACACTGCCAAGGGGAAGACGAGCTTGATGGTCCCCTTGACAAAACGCGAAACCTGACGCAAAGATACTCAGCTGCGCTCAACATGATGAGCCGCAGCCTGCGCACCTGTCCGGCCGGTTGTGTGAAGTGAACGAACTTCTGCGCCTGGCTGATGGATGCGTGCACCTCCTCAGCGCCATGCGGCAAGTGGAGTTCTGCGCCATCAATTTTGAGGCTGCAGGCAGTCTTTTGTGTGCAGATACCGTCCTGCGTGGCGACATGCGGGGTCGGCAAGGGCTGACTCGACGTCTCGATTTCGGGACGGGGCGCTTGAGAGACGAACTCCTGTGAGAAAGTACGTTATCTTCTTCAGCTGGCTTTTTGAGGGAGCGCGGAAGTGGACGAACCACGGGAAGGTTGACAGGAGCTTCTGAGCCCTTGACTCCGTGGGCTGGATTGTTCGAGATGGGCTTGATCTGTGAACCAGGCGCGCAAGGATTAGCCTGCGTCCAAGCAACTGAGGCGCAGCACGCACCTTGCTCGGGCAGCATATCGCACGGAACCGCCAGACGTCCTGCTTTTGCCACTTTTGCCGGATCTCCTCCATGAGCAACTGCAGAGCGGGGCTGCGCATCCTGCTCTCCTTGGGTATCTTGAGCCCCGACCCAGCCCTCTTCGCCTCGATCTCCTGGGCGCGCGCTACCGAGTCGCCGTGGTTAATGCTCCCTGTCGAGACGAAGTCAGGCTTCGGAGTCGTAAAGACGTTGCTAAGGTTGAACTGGCGAGGGAAGATGTGCATGAGGAGCGCGAGGGGATGCGGAGGAGCTGGAGGTGGCGTTGAAGTGCCCTCGTTCTTCGCTGCGGCCGATGATGACCGGCAGTTGAGGACGTCTGTCAAGCCCTTGGTGGTCAACGAATCCATCTTCAGCAATCAAGAAGAAGGGGACTCACGATCCTCCGGCAGGCCGCAGACAATCCGCTTCTGCGAGGGGAGTCGCGCGCGCCGGACCATCGGCCTGGCGTAGAACATACGGTTTCGAGGAAACGAGAGGTCCGCGGGAGAACGCCTGGGAGCGACTGAGATGATCAGTGTCCAAGATCTGCATCAAACTCAAATGCGACGCACAGTAGTGTCCGGCCGATGTCGCGCTTCGTGCGCTTGGGTGGGCGACGGAAATCCGGGTTCAGCTCCGCTTCGATGTCGGCGTCCATGAATCCCGGCGAGAGCAAAGCCGAATACTCGCTCTCGTCGATGAGCATCTTTCCGTCTTTTTCCATGATCAAGGTGTCCTGGGCGGCCGTGGGCGTTGCAGCCTTACGCTGTCGCTGCTGCGCGTTGCGAGACTTGCGCCGCTTTTTGCGCGTCGGCGACGCCTCATCAACACCAGAAATGATGGTAGCGCTTTCGGATGTTGACAGCGCCTGTGCCTTGCGCTTGGCGGCAGGCGTAGTACGCGAAGGCAATTTGAGGTCGACGACGGGCGTGCCGGCGACCTGCAGAACGCAGCCGTTCTCGAGCAGAACGAAGACGCTCGTCCGCGTCAGGACGTGTACCAGCACCTCCGATCCCACTCGAGCAAGAAGGGTGCGCCATGCCGGGGACAAGAAGGTGGTGTGAGTGGTATTGAGGTGCTTGGCATAGACGCTCGGCCGCGAGGTGTGCATGCGCGCGGTCGACTGGGCGGCGAACTGCAGCGATGATACGCGTCAGATGCGGTCCCCAGGCAGCTGTGTAAGCGAGCGGACCTCGTACGAAAGCTCGGAGGACGTAAAGCCCATCGTGAGCTGGTTGGACGGCTTGCGAGCAGGGTCGGCTTCAAAGATGGCGAGGACGGCCGCATCGAGGACCTGTCGCACCATCCGAGCTCAGCACCTGGCTTTGAAGGATACCCAAAGCTGTCCACCCACCTTCTGCATGTCTACGGCACTAGATCTGACCTCTCCAGCACCTAGAGAGGCCCGCATCGCCATCGGCTGAACGTAGCTGTCGTCCAGCGCAATGACCGTCTGCCGCAGCAGGTCGCGGTACGCTTGCGCGTCCTTCTCCTCGTGCAGGCTCCCGTCGTCTTCTTGGCGGCCGGCCAAAGACGCTAGGAAGCGACCCAATGTGGTCGTTCGGGCGTAGAGATGCTTGAGAAGGGGGGGCGGATTGTTGGAGGGGGGCATCGTCCGAGTCGGATTGGAGGCGCAAGCCCGGCTGGAAGCTTCGAGCTGACACCTTTGTGCAGTATGGGAGCTACGCCATGCGGTGGAGAAGTAGATACCGTGGTCAATCCCTGCTATGCCGCGTGACGCACTCAAGAAGGTTGTTCAAGCGATGATGGGAAGGAGGAAGGGGGTGCGTGCTGGGGGGGAGCGCAGGGCACGCGTCGACGCGACTGACTTCCCCGGCCACCCAGCGCTGGCAAGTATGAAGGAGCACCTAGCTTGAAGCTTGCGCGCGCTCAGGCAGCACGGGAGAAATAGTTCATGCATAGATAGGTAGAGGTTCGTTATCATCGACAGGGAGATCAGGCGACCAGCGCTCAATCGTCCCTGTACACTCTTGCGCACCGCCTGCTAGGTCTTGCGCGCTCATCGCAGTCGGCGCTTGGCGACCTTGATCGGCCGGCCAACCGGCTGCGGCTTGTTGAACTGCACGTTGGCGGCCTCGAGCGCGTGCTGAAGCGTGCCGGCCTCGTGCATCGCCTTGACGTCCTCAAACGAGCCGAGAAGCGTGCCGCCGAGGATGATCGAGGGCAGCGTCGGGGTTGCGAGCAGACGCTGGAGCAGCGGGTAGAGAACGACGGCGTCCTCTGCCAGTACGATAGATAGAAGTCAGCGACTGAGATCGAAGAAGGGAGGGAGGGGTGATGGCCATCAAGGGAGTACGCACCACGACCCTCAATATCGAGCATTACAAACTCATTCTTGGCGACGTTGTACGAGGATGTGAGGAGCGTCTTGAGTTCGCGGAAAAAGACGCCGTCCGTCTTCTCGCGGCCGAGGACGACGAACTTGGCGTCGGACGTCCAGACCTCGTCGATGAAACCGCGCAGCATCGCGTCGCGCATCTGGCCCGCTGGGCCGGGCTCAAAGTCGAGCACCCACTCAGCCTGGAGGGGCTCCGTGGAGGGCGAGTACGAGGGGAGGAGGGCGGCGGGAGGAAGGATGGCGTGGTGGTTGGAGGCGATAAAATGGACGATGGCGGCCAGCTCCTCCGTCGGCGTGAGTGGAGGGTTGGCGACCGATGCTAGGCTGACTGGTCGGGCGGCGTGTCGGTGTGCAGCCGGGACGGCGACGTGCATAACAGCTGACGCAGAAAGAGAAAACGAGGGTCAGCCTACGCTCATAGACCTTCACATCGAACAGCTCACCTTGCGCAGCCCCTCGAGTCTGGTAATCATCGTCCCTCCGAAAGATGGACCGCGACTCCGCGAACTGGCCGCCCTGGCGGCGGTTGAGGTTTGACAGCCAGCTCGTCTGAGCGTTACGCGAGACGACGACCCAGCAGATGACGAGCAGGCTGGCGAGGAAGAGCGCAGAACGCGCGAACCGCCGACGCTGGTGTGGCGATTCCGACAGGCGGGCGAAAGTTGACCAGGACGATCGCGAAGACCGGTGCTGATGGTGCCGCGGGTAGAAGTCCTTGTGGGACGAGGGGAGGGTGCTGCGGCGGAACTTGGGCGCTTGAGGTGACGAGGGCGGGCTGAAGAAGGAGTACATGGTCGACCGAGCTGGGGGAGGGCGCTGTTAAGCGATGAAGTCGAGGGATGCAGAGGAAGGGATAGCGCGCTGAGGAGAGAAGGAAAGAAGTTGCGTGCAGAGACCGGCTCTGGAGGCGAAGAGAAAGTAGCGAAACGGAGGGAGGTGGAATGGAGGAGAAGAGTTGAACGACGAGGCCTTCGCCGTTGCGCCTCTCCTTCGTTGGTTGGGTTGCACGGCGCAGTGCGCCTGCGTGCGTTGCGACGCGTCGCAGAGCAACACGGTTTTCGCGTGTCGTCACTCGACGACTTGCCGCATCGGGCCTCGAAGGCAGCGATCGGCGGACGACGAAAAGGGTCCGTGCTCGAACTGAGCGCGCAAGTGCAGCAGCAAGACAGGATGCCGATGGCCGAAATGGTCGAGTCGCAGCGCTGTTGAGCCCGCAGAGCCCTGCATCAGATCGCGACTTCAGGCAAGGAGGGCCCACCGATGTGCTCACCTGCTCTGGACGTACAGTCACACCTGTCTACAAGCATCCCCTTTACAAGCATAACATCCCCACTGAGAGAAAGCCACCATCACAATTTGTCTATTCAGATCCGCCAATTAATGCAGTGAGCTTCAAGAATTTGTAGCTCAATTCAGCCTTTTGTCGAGCAAACGCATACAATTTGGCTATTAACGTTTACAGATTGAAACACACTATTTTGTCGCCTCTTCGCTTGTCGACGCGAGCCTGACAAACTGTCGAGAACAGACAAATTGTCTCGCACAGCTTGACAATATAGGCCATCAGGGAAAGCAGCATCAGATCGCATCTTGAAACCTCTCCGCACAACCCAGGCCTACCAACGATCCCCTCCTCCTTGCGGCTACGTGCGCGGGCTCACGCAGAGCTCGCGCACGCCGAGCGCACGCCGCAGACCGAGCACTCAAAGTCAGAGTCACGCTGCAGCAACACGAGAGGTCACAATCAGCACGTCTCTCGAAGGAGCCTGGAGGACAATCAAGTAGAGTAAGAGACGCACGCACTGGTAGATCGCCTACAAAGTTGCGCAGAGGGGGCAGCCACGGCCAGGCAGCCGCGCATCGTCATCAGCGAATCGGGCTGGGAAGCATCAAGGTCTTGTTGAGATCCAGAATCAGCCGCCAGCGCATACACGTTAGCCAGTCAGCAGGCACATGCAAGTCAGCATGAGCCAGTCGGAGGTCAGGCGGGGCCAAGGTGAAGGTCAGTAAGACAGGCTGCCTGGCAGTCCTGCCGTGATGAGCGTCACTGTCAGCGCAAACCCCGGACTCCTGAGGCTGAACGCTGGACCTGAGTCGGACCTGCACGCCAACAACGACGGTACATCTAACACGAAAGCAAGAAGCCCGTCAGCGTTGTCATGCTAGAGTGGGAGGAGAAGGGCCGGAGGCGAGCGAAGAAGAAGGGAAGAGCAGCGACACACCTGAGCACCTCTTCGCCGTTCAGCAGGCTCGTGCGACGACGATCCTGCAGTGCTACCCGCCGAAACGCGCATGAAGCAGGGACAATAGGGTATCAGCGAAGAGCTCATACATGGAGGATGACGAGAAGTCCCTACCATGAGACAGGCGGGACATCTGGATGCTAAGACGTGGCAGGGAAGGCAAGGTCAGCACGGGCCACTGGCAGGAAGCAGGAGATGGCCCGGAAAGCGGCTTGTGCTGCCCATCCAGCTTGGCTGAGGGCAGAGGCAGGTAGAAAAAGGACAATAGCTCACAATGCGAATGTTGAGGAGACGCAGGCCTTGAGGTGGTGAACCTGCAAGGGAGGGGGGATGCTGTCGGAGGGAAGGTCGAGGGGCGCGGCGCAGCTTGCCCATCTCGCGAAGTCCTCAGCGCACTGTCCCTTGCAAATTGCAGACTCAAACCATACAAATTGTCGGCTCTCTCATCGCGAGATAAATTGTCCAATGCCCCTAGCAAATTGTCGCTCTAGAGAGTCGACAATTGAGACGACGGAAGCGGGGTCGACGAATTGTCGAGCATTTCGACAATTTGTGCGGGCGCCTTTCTCTCAGTGCCCTATAAGAATCGACTTGACTATGACCATATTAATTGTGCCAGGCGGCGCGAGGGCAACTCTTAGAAGAATACCCCTCTACAAGAATGCAAAAGATGGCCATGAAAACTATTCTTCTGCGGAGGTATGACTGTATGTAGGTCGCCTGAACGACCGATTATCAGGGAAGGCCTGTGAAATAACGGCGTAAGCAGGTGCTGGATGACGAATTAGAGGCTGCGCTAGTCGCCTCGCGCCCAGCCTCGTCTGAAGATAAGAAGCGCCGACGACCCAAGTATGTACAAGACCGAACGACAACTCGCCAACTTCAAATCATCTCCTATCTATCGACTATAGGCTTCCCTCAGCCTAACGGCAGGGTTAGAGCAGGCGGCCCTCAAAAGGGCGGAGGGGGAGGATCTCTCGCCTGTTCAGCACTCCCCTTTCCCTTCGCCCCCTTCGCCCCCTCCCCCTCATCCCTTCCCCTCCCCCTCCCCCTCAGGATCCTGCTCAACAGCAGTCTTTTCACCTGTTCGCTCCCTCTCCCTCCGCCTCTGAATCATGAGCGCTGCCGCAGAAGCACCTGTGCTCAGCGAGGGCTTCGGTTACGGCATTGTTGTCGGGTTGGGTTCGTTTCGCTCGTCTTTCTTGCGCTGCGCGAATTCTTGCTTACCCACCGTTTCTCTCCTCACAGGACTCGCCTTCGCTGTCCTCATGATGGGCGTAACCAAGATGCAAGTGCGCCCGCACCCCTGCGCTCCAGCGTCTACGACAGAAGACGTCCGACCTGACATTTACTGCGCGCACGCTCGCAGGCCCGCTATACGTCCCACTCGCCCTCGAACGCCGAGGAGTTCAACTCGGCGTCCCAGTCAGTCAAACCAGGCCTGATCGCTAGCGGTATTGTGTCGGCCTGGACATGGGCGGCAACCCTCCTTCAGTCGTCCGCCGTTGCGTACAAGTACGGCATCTCCGGCACGTGGTGGTGAGTGCGGGCCCTTTCAGAGCAGTCGAGGCAACAGCGAGCTAACCTTGAAAAGCCGCGCAACAGGTATGCGAGCGGCGCTGCAGTCCAGGTCCTGCTCTTCGCCCAACTCGCGGCAAAGCTGAAGCAAAACGCCCCCCGTGCGCATACGTTTGTCGAGATCATCGGCTGTCGCTGGGGCCGCGCCGCGCACCTTGTCTTCCTCTTCTACGCCCTCATCGCCAACGTTATTGTCTCGACGATGCTTGTCCTCGGCGGCTCGGCAACGGTGGCCTCCTTGACCGGCATGCACACGATCGCCGCAATCTTCCTCATCCGTGCGTGTTTCTCCGAGGTCCCCTCTCGCTGCTTGCGTTGACTGTCTTCGCTTGGCCCGGTGCAGCGTTCGGCGTCGTCCTGTACTGTTTCATGGGCGGTTTGCGCGCGACCCTACTCGCCGACTACCTGCACACCATCATCCTCTACGTCCTCGTACTCCTCTTCGCCTTCACCGCCTACGCCAGGTCGGACGTCATCGGCTCGCCAGCTAAGATGTGGGACCTTCTCGAGGCGTCAGCTGCATCACATCCGGTTGAGGGCAACGCTGGCGGCTCTTACCTGACCATGCGCTCGACCCACGGCATCATCTTCGGCGTCCTCAACATTGTTGGAAACTTTGGCACCGTCTTTGCGGACCAGGCCTACTGGCAGCGCGCCGTCGCCTCGACGCCACAGACGGCTGTCAAGGCGTACCTGATCGGCGGCGTGCGTCTTTCTCCCTACGTTGCAGGTGAGAGTGATCAGCTGACTCGGCTTTCTTTCGCTCGCAGCTCTGTTGGTTCTCCATCCCCTTCTGCCTGTCAACCTGGTGCGTCATTTCTCCCCCCCCCCCCCCCCCCCCCCCCTTACCCCCCCCCCTTCCCCCCCCTTCCTCCCTCCTCGTCTGTCCTGCCCTGGGCCCCCTAGCGCGGACGCGCGCG